>JAPMOQ010005572.1:6349914-6384892 GCA_026543055.1 Argiope trifasciata
TCTAAAATAAAGAAAGGATAATATCGTTTGTCGTATTACAGAGGTTGTTCGTATATTTTGAGACGGCTTTTAATGAGATAAATAAGAAATTAGTTAGTGTGAAACTATTTATATTTTTCTCTAATGATTTATTAATAAGTAATTAACTTCATGTGGAAGCTAGAGCGACTCTACATCTTTATTGGATTTATTATTTTGACCTTACTTATGATTTTTAAAAAACACCTTGGAAACCAAAACTAATATTTTTACTGAGAAGTTTCAGTTTAATCATAACGCAGAAAGAATGCAAATATAATTTAAATTAGTATTTAAAAAGAAAATCAATTTTTTTAGAAATGCCAATTTATTCATAATTCAGAAAAAAATGTAAATATATTTTGAATTAATATTTAATGAAAAACTATTGGAGGAAACATATTTTAAAGAGGAAAATTTTACACAAAAAATTTAAATAAAAAGTTTATAATGTTAAATAAATTATTAATTATATCAGAATATATGTGTTTTATAAACGCAAAAATAGTTTAAAAGATATTGCAATACACAATATCAAATCTATATTCATTTTCTAATTGTATCCTGCTAGAGTTTTGCTTTTTACTACATATTAAAAAAGTGCATTTATTCTATGTAACCATAAATTATTTTTTGCAACATTGTTTATGCATATTAACTTGGTATAATCTTGAAAATGTATTATAGTTTGATATCGAGGGAATATAACAATAAAACTAATATAAAATTGTACATTTATAAACTTGACAAGAGTTTATTCAAATTTAGCCCTCTTCACTGACAACAACATTCCTATTGACACTTTTGCTAGAACTTCAAAGTGTAGAAATATCATCTGATTTTGCAGAAGTTTCATTAACTGGATAAAAGTCCCTGGAAAAGCAGTTAAACTATTGGTCGCAAAAATATGTACTGCTCAAAAATCAATTGCCTTCTGTTTGCATTTTATATTAGATGTATTTACAAATTTGGGTTTGCTCTGAGTGATGAAAAGTGTAGTTCTAATAATAAGGTTTCATTTTACTTATGAAGTTTATGATCTCTATAAAAAACCGATTAAAATCTATGAATGTGATATCAAGATTAACATACCATATTTCAACTGCTTAGTTCAAAACACTTTAGAGTTTTCGTGCTCACAGACGGATAGACATAATTTAAAACAGATTTATTCTAAGTACATGGACTTTCAAATGTGGAGATTCTTGAAAATTTTGAGTTATAGTATTCTGAAGATTATAAAAATTTCTCTTTGTATATTTCTTACAAGAAAAAGTGAAAAGATAAATTTTAACATTCTAAAACTCCAATAATAAATCTTTTTTTTTAAAAAAATTGTATGTTAACATCCCGTTTTTAAAGCAACATTATGGATATTTTAAGAGAATTGGTTATTTTGAACAGCGATCAGATGTCATCTGACCAGGCATCTTCCTTCTCTTAACTATCTCAAAGAACTTTTAGTAAATAATTTATAGTAGTTATTTATTTTTATATCCAATGAAAATTTGATACTATAAAGGATATACGAAAAGGGTGTTAAAAATAATTATCCGTATTAAGATAAAAAATACTAGTTTAAAAAGATGGACAAAAGTTAAAAAGTGAGAATTTGGTGGAAATACCTAATTGCATAAAAGCCATTCTTAAAATGTACAAACAGTCTCTAAATTTTTATATTTGACTGATATATTTTGCCATAGCATATATTTTCCGCAGTTATTTTTTTACTTCTATTGCTCCATACATTTCTAAAAGTGATGATTTCATAAGGTATAATTCGGTTTAGCTTAAGAAATTCTGTTTCACATCAGAAAGGCATTTTAAACAACGAAGAGGCAATTGATTTACCACTCTAAAGTTTTATTTAATTTCAACAAGAATATCTTTGTCACATTCAAATATTATAAATTAAAATCAAAGGAAATATATATAATTTCAAAGAAATGGGAAATTTTTATTGATATCGATTCTTTTTCTTCGAAAATAACTATACATGACACTTAGGATAATCGAGTAATATATCTTAGTTTCTTGGTAAAAAATAATTTAAAATGAAATTTTCGAAATCTATTCCCTGAATTCCTAATTTAATTAGAAATATGACACATCGTAGCAGATGAAAATATGGAATTCAAAGAAAATGAGATCAATAATCTTTTGAAGTTTCTATCTTATCTAATTTTAGAAGTTTCATTAGCGAAAAAAAAATACCAATGGAAGATTTCCAAATGAAAATTCCCGAATATCATATTTAATCTTAAAGAATAAATCTAATATTATTAAATTTTTATTTTTCAAAAAATTCTTTAGATGGTATCATTATTTTGTTTTCAATTTGGCTTTAAGGCAATAGTTTTAGACAATATCTTTTATTCAAATATATATTTTATTGACGATAAAAGTGGCACCATTTATTTAAAAACATTTTTAATTTTATTTAAATATTTTATTAACATTTGAGAACATGTATTGTTTTCATTTGAGGTTTTTTTAAGCCTGAAAAGGCGTAAGCAACAAATTGGTGATTAATTGCATTTGAGGCATCGAATTTGACTTTTAGGGTTATTAGAAAATAATGCAGAAAATTGCCCCTTTTGATGATTTGTCACCAGCTAAAGTTACCACGTGATTTCCAAACTATTCATTCGAATGGCCTTAACTAATTTAAGTCATAAACCAGTTTAAACGGTTAGAAACAATCACGAGATTATTAGATTACGCATGCACGGGATATTTAAAAAAAAGAAAAGAAAAGAATTTTTTTTTCCATCTCAAAATTGGTCGAATTCTAAAACTTATTTTGTAAGCTAAAAAAATTGAATATTATATATGTAAGGGGTATAGCCCAATAAAGTTATTGTTTTAAACCGGTTAATTAAAACAAATAAGAACTTTAAAACCTTTATGTTCTCACATGATAACTTGAAATTAGTAATCCTAAATTTCAATTTTTTCCATTTAATTCTTTGTTCTTCCATTTAATCTTTTTTGTTGTTTTTGGATGAACTTTTGCTGTCTTAGTTTAATTATTTGTTTAGTTTTTAAAAGAATAATTTTGTTGAACTGCTATTACGGACAAAATCATTGTACAAAACTGACATTAATCAAACAAAGATTTTGTAGGTTGTAAAAATAAGTTTAAAATTATTAAAGAATACATTATAAATAAGAAAATTTATAGATATCTAACAAAAAATTATATATATCAGATTTTTTAAATGGCATTATTTTTTTAAATACAAATTGACTTCATGACCTAATTTTGAGGCATTTTTCTTTTATAGATATTTTACCAATGACAAAAGTAGCAACATTTATATTAAAACATTTTACCTGTTATTTAATTCTTTGTCCAGATGGTTTTGGCTATGCTTTTTTCCTCCTTAGTGTAATTAATTATTTATTTAAAGAAAATGCATACTTTTACTATCACAATCATGGCACAAAACTAAATTAATCAAACAAAGATTTTAAAGGTTGTAGCAAAATAATATCAAAGAAGTATAAACAATCAGAATGTTTACAGAAGTCTAATTAAAATGTTCATAAAATTTCTATGAAGACAAATTGTTTAGTTCATTAATAAAGAAAATTCTCAAACAAAAGCATGTTTTTAAAAATATTGATTGAAAGAGAAAAGTAATGACATTAACTGATTAACTTTCATTTTTTCTTGTTGAAATTTTTGTCAAGATAACTTATATACTGCACAAAAAGTTGGGAAAATATATAATTATATTCAAACTATGGTTTTTTTTTAAATATATTTTCGAAAAGTGTATATAATTATAAACTGATTAATAAAACACTAAAAACTGAATAAATAGCAAATCATTATTATAACTTCTAAATTACTTAATGCAAAGTACTTCATTATGATATGCAAACAAAAATAAAACTATAATGCTACAATTGTGACAATTCTGTTCTATTCAATTGCTAGTTAATTTTAAGTTTCTTAGCGTACTGTAAAAAACGAAGCACAGATTACACGTTTTATACTGCACGTAATATTTACTGATACATATAGAATGAAATTAAACTGGGAATCTTACCAAATAAGTTTTTGGCTCTGAATTATGCATGCAAAATTCCGGAATCCCCAAATGAAGGTCCTAGCAGTTAATGAAAATATCTTATCACAATCAATCACATGATTGATAACTTTGCTACTTTGTTTGAAACAATGCACCAAGATGATCTTAACAGAATTTCAAATCAGAAAGTTTTGAAATATGATGAAAAAATAATTGCATAACCCGAGACAAAACATAATTAATTTTATTCTATTATATGTTACTAGTTTTTATTTACCTTAAAATACGACTTTTATTTTTATTATAGAGGGACCGAAAGAGATTATAATATTCAGGATTTGAAACAAAAAAATATAAAATTTTCGAAGCTTGTACATAAAAAAATAATTCAAATTATTGTTACAATGGTAAAGTGACTGTGATAATCTATAAAGTGCTGTGCTAGTCTATTTAAAATTTTTGTATACGGTTTCGTTTTCTTATATGTTTTACGCAGTTGTTCTTTTATAACGTAAATATTTTAGTATTTCATATAATTCACATAACATGCCTATCGATCAGTTCAGTGAAGATAATGGTTAAGGATTCGGGGATATGAGACGGCTTCATTTCTCTATTAGAAAATATCTTATACTGAAATTTTTTAGTGAAACCATTCAAAATTATTTATATCAATATTTATCAGCCGAAATGTATGAAATTATTTTCAAGTTGACAGTTAAAAATAGAAATCAAAGGTTCAAATACATGATAAGAATCAAGATTTGGACTTCATAGCTGAAAATTTAGATTTGCATGAAGCCTTCATTTACGATGTCATTTCTACAAACATATCATGAAAATTGTGTGCCCGTAAAATTCGTTGTAAATAAGTTTTGTTTTATTTTGTTTCATGATTCTAAGTTTGAAGAAGAGTACGTAATCGGATGTCGGTCTCGTCATATGATTATATATGAAAGCTACAAGATTCAAAGTAAATTAGTCAATCATTGCTTAAAAATTACATTTTAACGCTTAGCATTCGTATGGTGACTCTCACTCACCATTCAAGACAGTGTGTCATTTCGACGTTTTATTTATTTATTTAATTTTGATTGTTAAAAATGACCGTACAGTTGTAAGAAGATGCAAATTAATTATATGGAAAAATTGAAAAAATAATTATGTATATTTATTTTTCGGAGCAATAAGCAAGTCTTTGTATTATGGGAATAATTATATATTTAATTACTTTTCAGAGTACATAATAGTTTGAAGGAAAATATCTTTAATACTGAAAATAACGTTAGAAATTCGTGTTACCACAAAACAATTCTAATATAGGTAACCAAGTTATAAAATACGAATATTCTTTTAATGCTTTTTACTTTTAAAAAATTTCGTTGGTGTATACTTAAAGAAACTCCTGATTGACCAAAGGAAAATTGTTTTTTCAGTCACAACAGGACACCGCTCTAACTCAATGCTTGACTAAAAAGAAGTTCTTATTATCTTAGATTCCTTAGTTTTCTTCGATTGACATTGATGAATCACGTGGCCTAATTTTCCCTCGAAGGATCTGGATTTAATGGACTCCTTTATCAAGCAAAGAAATAAAAGAAATGGAGCGAAAGGATAAAGAGACCTGTCTAGAGAGCTTTCTTCAATATCCAAATCCCTATCCTTCAAGGCAGCCTTAACTCACTGAGTTTATTTAACACCTAAGGTATGGTAATGAGAATATAAGCTAGAAGTTATTTTGCGAATTATGCGGATATCCTTTTGAATACTTATTTACAAAAAATAACAGAATATTGACTGAAGTTAAAAAATTTATTTTAATGCAATTTAATGAGTTCACTGCCATGGTGTATAAATGCGATCCGGGCAATCACTCTATATAATCTTTTGCATAATTAATATTTTTTAACTTTAATAAAGGAAGGGTTGTATAATTGGATATTAGAATGGTATTATTAGATGGTAAGAATAAATCACTGGTGAGTAACGCAATAGTCAACATAATAGAAATGTATTGAACCTATAATTATTTTCGTAATTTATGGTACCTAAACCAATATTATGGATCATAGGTGAGTAACACAGTAATCAATATATTAGAAACGTAACAATTTTACTGTTATTTTAGTAACCTTTAGTATCTAAACCTATAGTATGAATCATAAGAAAGCAAGGCAGTAGTCAACATATATGAAAAGTAATGAACCTATGGTTATTTTTGCAACCTATGGTACCTAAACCTATATTATGAATCAGAAGTGAGTAGCATTGCAGTCAACAAATTAGAAAAATAATTAACTTATTATTATTTCCATGATCTATGGTTATTTCGCCCCTGATTATTTTTCTTGTAGGAAGGCTTATTTTTTCTATATTCATTGCTACTGTTACTTCTATAATTGTAAACGCATGAGCTCCCAACCATTGTACCTTAATACAAGGAGTAATCTGAGTGACTTAGTTGCCGAGGAAATGAAGACATTCATTACTATCACTTCTACAACAACTGTAACTATAAATACAAAAGAGTTAAATCCCTGATACTGTACCTAAATGTAAGATATAATCTGAGTGACTGACATGCCGAGACAATAAAAACAGGTACTGTGGTTAAAGCCTTATAAACTCTTCTTCCCACCGAATAATCATGCATCCATTTCTCTTATAAAATTATGACCTATCACCGCAAGGAAGGCAGCTTGTTCCCATACGATTATGGCACCTACCAAGAAAGCGATGATCAACCTTCTGTCCACTCTCCATGTGGATCGTTTTTTAAATGAAAGCAAAATTAGTTGTTGACTTTTTTGTTTGATTATCGATAGTTCAAAGATTACATAATTGTGCAGCAATAAGAGTCAATAATAAGAGTCAAATTGCAAGGACTCAAGGTATTCGGTTATTATAAACACATACAAGTGAAATTTCAAATTATATATTTATTATTATTGGTTTTGATTTTATATCCGTATTTTAATTCTTAAAGTTTTATATCCGATTCATCGGAGAAATTCAAAACCATTGGAATAAAAATGTATGTCTGTAAATTATGTATAATGTGAGCAAAAAGGCAATACCATGTTTCAAAATATGTTAACTCAATACCATAACCCATTCTGTTCAAACATTGAATACATAGTTATACCTACTAATAAAGATTTTGGTACTATTTATCGAAACAATACCTGTTACTCGAAATAAAAAGATGGAGTAATTTTCTATTTTCGCCAGCTTGTGAAGCACATCCAATAAGATGAAGTCAAGATTTGCACTTATGTGTCTTTGGAAATCTTCCAGGTTTGTGGACAGTGAGGTTGCATAGAACTAGATCTTTACAAAGAAAAAGACAAAAACTTTCAGTCTGTTTCTATCATATACTTTTCATAATCCTCTCAGAGACAGATGATTAGTCAGAATACTTTTTTTTTCTTTTTATTATAATTGTGTGATATTTTAAAATAAATTGAGATTAAGTTTTAGGATAGATTTAAAATTTTTAGCATCTCAATAAATAGATTCTTCATATTCACAACAGTCCTCCAAACAGGCCTATTTTCCAAAAAAAATAATCTAATTATCAATTAATTTTGCGATTTCTTGAAATTAGGAATTTCTTTGCAATCTTCTATATCTTTTTATCTATATAGTATTATATTAAGTTTGCATTAGTATTGGATACCAAGATAAAAAATCTGCCGAAAATCGTAAATCTTTTTGAATAAGAGGAAAATATTTAATCGTCTTAACCGAAACTAATTTTCTGTCTACAAAACTGAATTTCGAAAAACATTTCATGTTGTAATTACGCTTGTGATTTAGATCATAATTTTAAGAATATTGTTAATTAGATGAGACAGTGGCAATCATAGGTTTAGAATAATAAGGTTTCTATATGTTTTATTATTATAGGTAGAATGAAATAAAACTTTCATTTCATATGTTTAATTTCTATGCATTAAATAACAAAAAATCATATTTTAAATTAAATTTTACATCAATCTCTTGAATAGTTTTAGTAGAGGATAATCCTTTGAAGAATTCACAGCGACTTTAAAGTACCAGTTCATTAACTTGACATTATGCAATTAGAGTGTTTGCGTATAAATAACTACTTGCAGCTTCACAAATATTTGCAATGGTTGCATATAAATAACGATTTCTAAAAATTCGATATTCAATAGAAAATTAGCCTTCTACAGGCAATATGTAAAAGGAAATCCTAACTTCATAGTATAAAATGGACATTGTGGATTTTGAATTAGTGAAAATCTTTGAATTTCTCAATAAGCAAATCCAACTTCCAATTACGTATATAGAATAAAATTTATTCATAAGTATAAAACAGAAAACTTAATTAAAAATTTTAATAGGAAACATTGATAAAATCGAATTTACTTTAAGTACCCAGATAGTTCAGTCTTTCTGAAGTTAAATCATAAACCAAATCTGGGCCAGAAAATTATTTAATGAATTCTAAAATAATCTTCTTAAACATATCTAAAATGAGCTGTGGCCTGATCATGAAAAATGAAATTAGCGTGCTCTAAATAAATCTTCTAGAAAAGAACAGGAGAATTTAATCTCAAAGATTTTGAGATTAGGCAGAATCTTTAATGACTTCAACCTCATATTTTCTACTGGAAATCAGTTTAGATTCTTTTCGGTAAGAAATTCCAACTCTGACCAACATAATAAGTGGTTCTCTTTGGCATAACCAACTCAATTAGCTAACTTCATTATCGATCTTCTCAGGAAAAGCAGATTCAAAATCATGTTACGAACACACAAAATCGGTAACACACATGAATCCTTCTTTTTTTAATTCATTTCCGTTAATGCAGCAGAGTTTTATCGATTTGCAGTTTTCGATAACAGATATTCAGTTTGCCAAAAGCGTATTCCTTTTTCGAAAACTAGGGAATATTTTCTTTTAAAAGAACATGCCGGAAATGGTACTGGAACACTAAATTATACGATGGAAGCAATGCAGCTAAAAATGAACATTAATGCTTTAGTATGTTTCACTACTTTTTATGACTCTCGGTTTTTATACGATTTAAAAAATATAAAAAAATGAATGGGTTCCTATTAAAATAGCATCGGTAAAGAGAAAGTACATCACACAATTCGAGTTCCCTAAAAAGTTGAGACATTGTGTGAGTATTCATTGGCATAAAGCACGTGAAAAAGTATTTATTTTTAATGATTGATGAAAAATATTCAAAAACTTTTTTAATATTTAATTACCTCGCTTTCCTACGGAAGATTTTGATTTAGTATTTATTTGACTGTATAAGATGTTTTTTCTAATATTTAATTTATTTCCTGGTAAATATAATTTAAGGTTTATCAGGAAAAAGAATCTAGAATATTATTTTAATGGAAAGTTAACTGGTTATAGTAAATCTCGTTTATTTTCGGCAACATTAAAATTACATTTTTTTTTTTTTTTAGTTTTCATGTGCAAACATAGCGTCTACAGTTTTAAAAGTGCAGAGTCTAGTATTTTGATGTATAATATGAGAGAAATTAAATTATGATGACATACAGTTATACATCAAAATACTTGTTTTGACATGCTCTATCCAAATCTGTAAGTATTATAAGCCACATATCTTGTGGACCACTGTATTTAAATACATCTATTACATTAATAGCTTTGCAAACAAATTGATTTTTCAACGACTTTTTTTTCTCTATTTTGTAACAAAATAAAAATAATGAAAATAATAATTGTGAATATCGTTTGCTAATGATTTCTAAAAGCCTTCACGCTTTTGCGCATGCGTCAGGATGGATTTAATTCATCAAAATAAAAGTAAAAGGTTGTTTACATTTAATGATGAAGCCAATTCGTACTATTCGCGAACTGAATTAAAATAAAAAGCTATCAAAAACTATCCGATATTCAATATACTTGTAAAAAATGATGAAACAGAATCTAATAGAGCTAAAATCAAGGTCAAAGAATGAAGAATTGCAGAAAATATCTTATTGAGATAGAATCATCTGAAAATGATTGTCTCAGAATACTTAAACGAACTATATTTGTCATATCAATGAGAAGAAATGCATAATAGGAAAATTAATAGTACTAATTGTAACAATCACAATTTGTTACAATTAGTACTTTAGTATTCTTCTGAGCATTAGACGTTTTTAAAACTAATATACATTTTTTTGTTTATGAATAAAATTATGAATTAACTTTAAATGATACCATCATCTTCATATATTCCTTTTAAGTTTGAAGAAAATTTCCATTTGAAATTTAAACAGGAATTTTTCCAAAAAATGAAATTTCATGAATTTATTTCACTTTGCTGAGATTTTTCAATATAAAGATTGGCCTCCTTTATGTATTCTCTAT
Source organism: Argiope trifasciata (assembly GCA_026543055.1). Lineage (NCBI taxonomy): Eukaryota > Metazoa > Arthropoda > Arachnida > Araneae > Araneidae > Argiope > Argiope trifasciata. The sequence continues at coordinate 6,360,343 of JAPMOQ010005572.1, forward strand.
ACGTTACCAGTTAATTAAAAAATTTTAGTAACTATGATGATGATAAAAAAGCGATTCTCAAAAATCATTTCAAGGGCTCAAACAACAAAATACTGTTGTCTGAAATTTCGATGAGAAAATAATATTTAAAATAAAATCTAGAATCTTTTTTTTTTTCATTGAGAACCAAAGAAAACCCTTTAGGGGAAGTTTATTATAAAAAAGATTATGAAATCCACTTTATCAGCTTAACATTTTCATTATTATGTTGAGTACAATAGTTTAATTATATACTATTGATTTTAAGAATTTTCTGTAATTCTGAATTCTACTTAAAATTGAGACTATTGATGCGTAAACAAGTTCTTTAGTCTGATGGAAGTTTCCTTAAAAATTTTTAAAACAGACTTTTCTAAAAAATTAATGAATGCTTGTCAGGTTTTAATAAATAATATTTCCTATTTAAATATTCTGCAGACATCAAGCAGACAATATCTTATTTAAAAAACCAATAAACATGGTAATAATTATGGACTTTTATGACTATAGCTCATTTTTTAATATCATTTACAAGCAAACAGAAAAGCAAAGCAAAATAAAATCGTCTGCTATCCGTCTTAATCGTCTGACGTTTGAAATAAAATATAATCTAATGTCATCTCTGATTTTTTTTAAATTTCAGACTAAAAAAACCTTGTAAATAAATAAAATCTATAGAGACGAAATCACATTTAAATTAGTTTTAGTTAACTTATGATCAGGTTATTCATGAGAATATAATTTGATTTCCTTTGTAGAATGAGATTTTAAGAACTTTGATATTTAGAGACAGGATATACTCAGAGACACTAATTTTTTTGTTTAAAAAAATAATAATTCTACGTTTTTATGATAATAATGAACAAGATTCGTAAATAAAATAATTATATGAGCATAAGAAATAAAAGAAAGTTATTGTAATTTTTCAGGTACATTTTCAAATGCAATTTGATAAAATGCAAATTTTTATTTTATTTTATTTTAAAAAAAGGACTGATATTAAGCGTATAGGATGATTTTAAATTAAAGTTATATTTTGATTTTTTTAAGTTTCAAAAAAGAATAAGCTTTAAATAAAAAAATATGTAATGAATACATGTTTGTTATGCGATCATTTATTTTATTAGCGTGTCCTATCAGTCTGTTTCCTTTTCTTTACATGAAAGGAATTCGACATTATTTAGGGCTATTTTATTGAAATTATATATATGGACTCTTCGGTTTATTTTTTACTTTTTTCAATCCTCAGGAAGCCTTATTACTCTCTCTTCACAATTTGTTGAAAATTACTTGAAGAATACCTTTCGATGTAAATTTTTATTTCATTTACGATTGGGAACTAGTTATAATGAGCAGAATTTTTTAATGATAAGAGAATGTAAATTTCGAATGGAGATAGATTTGGGGAGTATAAAGGATGCAGAAAAATGCTAAAAACAGTTGAAAGAGCTTTTATTTCTTATGACTAATGCAGCTTTTTTAAAACTGTAACGGTTTTTACACTACTGATATCAAAGATGACGCCTCTTTAGTACAAGTATATGTATTCAAGTTTTTCAAAAAATTACAATTAATTTGAATTAAAGTTCATATAAAATTGCCTTTTAAGACAGATATTTCCAACAAAAAATAATATCTGATAACTCAAATTTTAGTAATGATATGATAACTGGATGACAAAATATAAATCATTTGATAATTTTTGCAATTGGTGGAATTAATAATATTTTTTAGACGAGCCTTTATAAAATGAAATAAAAATAACATGATATGTAATAATTTGCATTTTTGACGAATCTATTAAATTTCTCATATTGGAAAAATAAATTGTTCGAAATAATCACTTTATCTGTTAAGCTTCGATGCATTTCAATAAATGAACTGCATAAGATAGGAGAGAGACAAAATTTTTCGATATTTGTTTATAGTTACAAACACGTTGCTTCCACAGTTTTATGGTGGATGAATTTCAAATCATCTGACTTAAGTTAATACAAAAATATCAGAATACTGGATATATGTTATGAGTGCCTGACAGACTAAAATAAAAATTCGGCATAGAATACAAATGGAAGTCCAAGTGCATATGCCACATCTTTTTTGTTTCATCATGTTTTAGAGTTATTGAATTTATATTCATGAGGATGTATAGATTGACCGGCAATAGACATATAAGTTTTAAGAAATGTATTCAAAGTTTCATAAAAATATAGATTGTAGATGCTAAATATATGTTTCAAATTTTATCTATGAAGCTATTTGGGATTTTTAGTTGTCGAGCTCTTGTTGGAGAGACCATGTATAACTTTGGTTTATGTGGATCAAAGCATTTTTGAGTTATTATATTCCCAGACAAAAAGACATAATGCCAAAAATATGTTTGTTGGACTTCGGAGAGGCTTAATGGATGGAAATTTATTTAAATCGCCGTATCAAAGATTTGTCAATTAGAATATTTTTCCTTCCAATGTAAAAGAATAAAAAGAATGAAGAATTTGCCAATTTTAAGGGATCTGTTTTATTCTCATGCTTTCACATTTTCATGTATTTATTAACATATTCAACATGACTCTGATGCATTAATAATGTCATACAATGAAAATGAATAATTATTCATTAAATATAGATATAATTAGAGAATGAAAACTATTATCATAAAATACATGTTAAGTGCTTTTTGAGATCTGTAATTTAAAGAAAATAATTTAAATTACGGATCTCAAAATGTACTTAATATGTAATTAGTAAATATTCTTCTTTCTAACTTACATATCTGTGATTCATTATTTAAATTGTTTATTAATCGTAATTGATAAATTTTCTGGACATTTTATGTTTCTAAAATCTATGCAAAGATATTCCCATCACAAATTAGGGGATGTGACCACCTCGAAACTTTTCTTGCGTACTCTCTTATAAACTGCCCATGCCAGAAAACACCATACATGGCATTGGTATAAAATAGTTATGAAATATCAACCTTTAGCTTGATCGTATCATTTTTATTGAATCTTTCTTGTCATCCTTGGCGAGTGTTTTGATGAATAATCCTTGGCATGCGATAATGTTATTCAGTAATCAAATTCGTGTTTTAGATACGTTTTCCTTAACCAACTGAAAAAAAAATTGACATACAACTACAGTTGTAGTCACAAAATAATACATTAAATTTGATATATTTACATCATTGCGTTATTTAATTATCACATTTACGTGCTCCGGAAAGTACAGAACTACACAGAATCAACCATTAGTTGGATTTTGCCTCATATTTGGTATGTATCTGTACTATAGGTGGTGAATCTGTGCACTGAATTTTATCTATCTAGATTTCATTTTGCAATTATTATGTTAATTTGTGTAAGAAAAATGGGACTGATGTCTTTCCTCTAAACAGGTTTTACTCAAAATTTTATAGAAATACCATTAAGATGTCATGTCAGTACGCAAAATGTTAACCTTGGTGTACAAAAGTTACGAAATCTTAACTTTTATCATGAATTCCGCTTTTGTACTTAATCAATCTTTCCATCTGTGATAAATGTTTTGGCAATTAAAGCTGACAATCCACTTATGGTATCCGAAAATAAATTTAGGCATTGGAAACTTTTTTCTCTGTCAACTGATACAAAAATTCGGTACAGAACTGCACTTGTAATCACAAAAACTCATAACAAATTTGACACACTGCTTGAAAATTGCTAAGGAACAGTTACGTTTTTCGGAATAATTAAGTATAGACAATGACTAAAGCAATTAAATTTAGTACATATTTAGTAGGAAGGATGTGCATTTATTTGACACATCGAAGAATTAAAAAAATAATAATAAAGATGCTCCACACTGCTGTATGAAAGTTGATTCTCAGGTCAAAATAATGCAAACATGAATACCTTAGTAAGATGTGTGATGACAACTGACACTAATCGCATTTTGCGTCCTTTATTTATGCTATCCAGGAGTTCTGGGGGATATTGTCTATTCCTCTCTCAAAGCGATTTTGAGTTCAGGGAGGGATGGTTCTTTGTAAAACACGTCTGCTAAGAGCTTCTCAAGGATGTTCAATGGGATTTAGATCGGGAGGATAGGCAGGTCATTGCATACGGACAATATTTTCACTTTGCAGAAGCCTTAACTCTTCTGTGTGACCGCACATTATCGTCCATAAGTTTGGACCGAAAACACATCTAAAAAAAGAACATGATCCAGAATAACATCTCTGCAATACCGTTGCGATATAACGCTTCCCAGCTGAAACATGGGTAGCGGTGTGATGCTATTGTTCATGATGCCTGCCCAAACATAAAGCCTGGGCCGTATCGACCATGTTTACTAACCAATTGTTGAGCATCACGTGCCCGACGCTCTTTCTACTGTAATTGGCAGGTAGAATTATTTGTCAAACTGAAACGAGAACAGTCTGAGGAATCACTCTATATAAGTTTTTGATCCCAACCAACCTCTTACTTATGCCTTTGTATTTCTCCCGACGGTGTCGTGGCTGAAGTGGGATGCAACGAACAGGCTTCTCTGCTTACAAACCAACTTAATCGAAGTGAGATAGTTCTTCCAGAAACGTGCGTACCTGTAGGGGTTTCAATGTTTGCAACTATCTGACCATGAATTAAATGTCTTTTCCTATTTGCCACGAGGTTACATAGCGATCCTCTAAGATGTGGCGTTCCTGCCACGACCCCTATCATGCCTTTGCAAAGCATTTCCACCTTCAGCGGCCTTCTTTAATCGTAAGATTGCATTTTTTCATGCACCCATTGCAACAGATACAGTGGTAATACTTTGACCTGTTTCCAGTCATTCAGTGGTCTCTCGTGATCGTAGGCTATCAAATGATGTCTTGTTGACTTTTTGCTCTTAATTATTGCAAGAACCGAACTTAATTTCAGGGAAAAAACTTTTATAATGTCCTTAACTACTTTGTGTCAAACATCGGACGGCATGAATTTTCGTATGAATCATTGGCTTGTATGCAATGTCTTTCATACAGAAAACATGTTCTGGTCTACCACTCCCTCTCAACTTGAATCTATTTTTATTGGTCTGCTGTCTGAAAAGTAATTTTGCATAAATCACTTGTTCTTTAGCAATTGTCAAGTAGTGTATATTTAAGCAATAGGGTTTTTGGCATATCACGTTTACATGTTTATTGAAAGAATAGACCGGCAGAAATCAACCCCTCATTGGATTTAGCTCTAATTTTGAAGAATGTCTGCAATATAGAGGTTAAATATGTGTCTCTTCATTTTGTAATTTTCATGCAAATGAGGGGTGAGAGAATTCATGTGAATAGAATTTACTCAAAATGTGATAGATATTTGGAAATTTGGAATAAAATCTGTGTACTAAATTTCAACCAACCAGCTTTAAGCGTTTGTAAGTTGTTTTTATCACAGAGAGAGAAACAGACATTTTCCTAAAATGTGTTTTTAAACTCATAGATAATTAAAAATTGTATGTCCGTCAGAATCTTGATATCGAATTGTTTCAATATTACTATACTTCCTTGACACTACATATACGATAAAGTGAAAAACCAACCTCGAAAAATACGAATGGAGAATTTTTTTTTTAAGTGGAGGGGTCTCCATTCCTAAAATATGTTATGACAAAGATGTTATTCATATAATGAGATTTATTACTATGCCTTTAACCTAAATTATTAATTAAATTAATGCTTAAGTCAAACTATTTTCATAAGGTAATTAACTATTTTATACCTTTGATGGTTAGTGAGTTTTTTAAAACTTACTTCACACACGTAGCAAAACGATAAGGGAAGGTAAAAATTCAGTCTTTAGAAAACGTCTTTGTCTTGAGAATGATGCCTCCCTCTTTTTATGTAATATGTTACAAGCAGGTGATTTTAATGATGACTATCATCATAACTGTTATCTTTTCTTAAAGTCTGTGTTTAAACGTTGTCTACCACGGCAACCCATTAGAAACAGGTGTCTTCATCCTGTTTTCAGAAACTTAGTTGACTTAAACAAGTTAAGAAAGTATTGTGCATCCTTATGATATAGCATCATGCAGCTAATTTATTTAAAATAAAATTTACTTCTTATGTAAGAAAAGAGCTTATTGCGAAAAGATATTTTTTCATTAATGCAAATGATTGCTATGATCTCTAAAAATAGTTCGCCTCCATATCTTATCCTTTAGACTTCCAAGATTTTAACATTGTATCATTTAATTATATATTTTTGCTTTACAGAGCATTTTAAATGAGGTGTTGGTAATTTAAACTAAAAAATTAATTGTTACATTAGCAACATTTACGTAGACTATGTTTAAGGAATAAAAAAATGGAAAAATTAAAAAAAAAATAATGGACTTTGTTTTGTAAATTTTACTAGCTGGTACTCAAATCGTTGCCGCCCCAGAAGAAATAATCTTTTGAAACATAGTTTGGAATTTGAAATAGATATCTTGTTTAATTAAGAATGATTGGAAGAATGATATTTATTTTCTTATCAACAGGGAATACATTCATTGAAATTAAAGGATGTATAAAGAAGAAGCATAAACAGTATTTATTCTATTCTACAAACAAATATTTATTTTTATTTATTAGATTTGTATATTAGACTTTTTAGGATTGTAAAGCTTTGTGTTTTTTCAGAATGGTAATGAAAGAAACTATTTGTTGTATCTCGTGATTTTTTTAATATTCTTTCAGTATTATCAAGCTTAATATTAGAAAATGTGATTAAAATATTTTCTTTTTAAATTGATTAAACTTAGAAAACATATTTATACCACAAAATGTTCAATACAGTTGAAAAGATAATGTTTTGATAACTAAGATGGTGCAAAATTATGTGTAAATATTTTCGGAAGTTACTGTAAAAACGCTAAAATTTAATTCAATGTTTGTTTAGTTAAAACTTCAAACCTATGGTATTGGTATTGGTACCCTTAAAACTTTTTTGCACACTCAAACTATTCATTGAATCAAAATAATAATACTTATAAATAAATCTATTACCTCAGAGAAAGACTTGCATTGCATTTACGTACAAGAGCTCAAAAATATTAATCTCTAGCTCAAATTTAGCATCTGTACTGAATATCTTGTGCCTCCTTGGCGAGTTATTTCGTGGTTAAACCATAATTAATAGATGCGGTAAATATATCTGAAAACATTTCTTATTCTTTAGATTATTATATTTTGCCTATGTAAGTACAAGCAATATGTTATCGAATGAGCATTGCAGCAGCGCATAAGCGACACACAGAAAAACATTCATTTTTATTTATATATATTGTACTTGATGGATAATTTTACTCTACCTGTAATCATCCCGTAAATGCTAATAATAAGTAGTTAAAGTTTTATCGGATTCGAAAGAGCGATACGGCAGCGTATAAGAGAGATACAGACCAACATTCATTTTTATTTATGTAGATTTAATAATTTGCAAAACTCAATCAAAATAATTGAAATTCTTATTAAATAATATAAAAAGATTTGGGTGATGAATCTGTAGATGACGCTATCTTTCAAAAATGTCAGAATCGAATTTGATAAAATGTATTCATCATCAACAGCTTTTATTGAAAAATTATTAATTTAAATTAATCTAATAAAAAATAAGTTTAATAAAAATTATTATTAAAATTATTTATTAATTATTATTACACTTAATTTAAAATAATTAAATTATATAAAGAATACTAAATAAATGAAAGTGAGAATATTTTTTAAAAATAGAATACAATTCAAACGTATTTTATTTCTGAGAAAATTTACTTGAGTTGGAATTTACATAAAAATGTTGGAACTGCATGCTATTAAGAACACACTAAAGAAATAGGAAGTAATAAATTAGATTTATCACATTTTAAGTTAATCATTTTAACGACTGATTTTGCTTTCGGGTTTATTGTAGTAGCCTAGTTGAGTACATGGCAAATAGTATAATATTTTACATTTAACAATATCTTTCTGGAAATCTGAAAAAACGTTTTGTAGATACCAAGTTTATATGCCAGATATCTGTAAACGGCTATTTGGGATTGCATTCTGACTTTATATGCAAAAGGTTAAAGCTCCAAATTACGAACCAAAATCAGAAAAAAGCAAGGAATTTAGATTTAAAACAGTGATTCTCAACCTGTGGGGCGCGCCCCCATAGGGGGGCGTTAGCACACTGATGGGGGGGCGCGAACATATCCAAGAGAAAATGTTATTTAAAAAAAATGATTAAATGAATGAAAGGAAAGAACACACACACACACATACAAAATAAAAGACATTTCGACATATTTAATCATTATCTTATTAAATTAAAATAACTTATTAAATTAAAAACAAATTTAATAAGTATTAGCGATTTCCTTGAGCCTGTCTTGCAGAGCAAAGTTTTTCGAAGGAGGGTTTAATAGTAGAAATAGACACTCTCAGTTCCTTTTCGATATTTAGCTGAGATCTATATTTTGTCTTCAAAGAAGCCTCCGCAGAAAATCCAGTTTCTCAAAGGTAAGATGTTGAAAATTGTAGCAGAATTGCCAATGGTAGGAAACGAGAAATGCCCTTGGTTTTAGTGCAGAAAACTCATCATCCACTCCTGCCCAAAATTCAGAGTGATTTATTACTAAATTGTCTTTTGGTTTCGCCGCTTGCCGTGATGTCTATGAAGGTTTATTCTTCTTCAATTGAGAGTCCTTCGGGAGTATTTTGAAATGGATTCCTCACCCACTTGTAACTTGATATCAGTTTGTCGTCAGCAAGAATGTACTTTTTAAAATTCTTTGCTAGCATTGCTGAATGGTTTTCAATGGTTACAAAAACAATTTTTACTTGTTGTTCTTCAGTCTTGTAAGTTTTAATACAATTATTCAAATTTGCAAACATTGTTAAGTTTTCTTGCTTTAAATTTCTGCTCCACAATTCCAATTTCCTACAAAAAGCATTAACTTTATCACTCGTATCCAATATATGTGTATTTGCTCCTTGCAGTTGAAGATTCAAGTTATTTAATTTCTCGAATATATCTACCATGTAGTTCGATTTCATCACAAATAAACTATTGCGAAAATTCCCAGCTTCCGGTCTGTTTTCCTCTTGTAGGAAAACGGCGATTTCTTCTCTTAATTCATAAACACGTTGCAAAAATTTCCCTCGTGATAACCATCTTGCCTCGCAATAAAATAGTAACGCTGAATGTACTACACCCTTGTTTTTATAAAGTGGGGGAAAGATTCTTAATTTCAAGGGTTTCATTTTTATATAATTTACTACGGTTACAACCGTAGATAACACAATATTCAAACCAAGACTAATTTCTTTGGAAGCCAAAGCTTCACTGTGGATCATGCAATATGGCCAGACGCATTGTGGCAATTTTTGTTTCACAAGTGCTTAAATACTTTGGAATCTTCCGGACATAGAACGTGCACCATCGGTGCATATTCCGACGCAATTCTTCCATTCTATGTTTGCCTCGTTCATAAAATCATTTAAGATAGCAAATAATGCCAGTGCTGTTTCTTTGAGTTCTAATGGTTTGCAGAAAAGTAATTCTTCTACTACTGCCAAATCATCACAAAATCTAACATAGGGAATGAAATGAGCATCTTTATTATTATCTGTTGCCTCATCGAGTTGTATTGAAAACAATTTGTCACATAACTTCGACAGAACCTGACACTCTACATCTTCAGCTATATCAGCAATTTGACGGGCAACAGTTTCATTTGAAAGAGGTATAGACTGCAATTGTTTTGCAAAATTATCTCTAAACATAATTTCTACAATCTCAACTGCGGCTGGTAAAATAAGCTCTTCACCAATGGTGTGAGGCTTTTTACATCTGGTTATTTTATATGAAACTTTGTAAGAGGAAATTAAAGCTTTTTCATTCACATACAAAGTTTTTTTAAACAATGATTTTTGCTTTTTATATGATTTTAATTTTAATTCGAAGAATTCAGTGGGTTTGTTTACGAACTCACTACGAATCGTTTCCAAATGTCGTTTAATTTTATTAGGTTTCATGCTGTCTGCCTCCAGCATTTTTGAACAAATGATACACAGGGGCCTTTCTTCTTCATTTACTTCAGTACTAGTGAACCCAAAATTTAAGTATTCTTGAGAATATTTTCTTGATTTTATTTTCGCAACCACGCTCGTCTGTGTACTTGTTGATGTTTGTCTATAGTCTAATACTCGCTTACGACCGCTTACAAATTTATTCATGATTCTGCATAAGTCTGCTGCCGTGAATATTTAATACGGTGAATTACAATTACACGAAAATATGTATAACATACACATTCAGAATAGATTCAATAGCGATAGAAGGATCGACTCGAATGAGATTGTCTGGAATTGAAATTGGCATCATAGAACTTTCGCCTTCTCTCTTTGAGAAAACATTTGTTCGCATCTGTGCACTCTCCTAACTTAACTTTTAAGTTGACCAGACAAATTCCAGACAAATCGAAACTTCTCGCGAAACCGTGAGAATGCCCAACATGGCGGGGCGCAAGAACAATAAAAAGGCATAGGATTATTGTTTTTTCAAAGCTGAGGATCGGTGTTGCAAAATGTCAATAAATTTTCGTATTCTATGTAATTTGTAAAGTTTAAAATTAAGGTAGTAGTGTAGGTTTAGCGCCAAAATACACAAAATACGTTATTGTTTTATACATTTTATTGTATGAGGTGGGGAGGGGGGGGGCGCGATGAAATTTATGATTGAAAATTGGGCCGTGAATACTAAAAGGTTGAGAAACACTGATTTAAAATATTAGATTAACATACGACTAATAAATTCTAAGTAAGTAGTAAGTAAATACAACATAATTAATTATCATACACATTCATAATTTTAGAAAAGGATCCTAGAAATGATGAATACCATCCCTCAAGATTAATGCCAAAACAATTTGTGCAATTCATGACATTTGATAAATCACAACTTCAAAAATTAGCCTACACTTTCCTCTAAAGAAAATACTTTCAACTATAACTACGACCATTTGCTAAGAGGCACATCTAACAAGTTCTATTTCTTCAATGAATAATGCCCTCCCATAAAACGAGGCCCAATAACTGGCTGGGTTATTCTTCACACGCATGTGATAACCAAAGGAAACATTCATGGAAACCGAATGTTCCCCGAGGTTCATAGAAAAGTATTCATCGCAATGAAAAGAAATCCTGATAACCTCTTAACTGGCGCTGGGGATTTGCCAGTTAGGTTTTCAGGCCATTTCCGCTTCGCTCTGTGCATTCAAGGAATTTCATTCCTATCTTAATTCAACCGTTCGGATATTTGATTTCATGCTGGAATAATACTTGTTTCTATATATAGAAGATTCCTAATCTGTTCCAAGGGAATGAATAGGTTTCTGAATATTTTGTCATTAGGTTGGGGGTGGGGTAAAGGGATTGCTGGGTATTTCCTCTTATGAGATTAGTTGGCATTGATCTCGACAACGGTATGTTTCGGATATGGTTTCTGATTTATAATATTTCCTTACTTAGTATTTGATTCTTTGAAATAAATAGGGAATGCCTTTTTATTTTCAAGCCACGTATTTTGAATGCAGCATTTGATGTTTTAATATAAGGAGAGTAATATTAGATATTCGCCTATTTTTCATTTATGTTTACCATCTAAGAATATTTCTTTTTAAAAAACATTCATATGAAAATAATAATAGTTCTTTTGCTAATAACTAAGAATCAAATTTTATTAATTAAATCATTCCCTTTTTTAATTTATAACATTTATATATTTCAGAAAGTATAGACTAACTGACAATCAAGCCGTTGTAGTATTTGACTCAAATTCCGATATGTGTCTAAACTATAGATGTTAAATCTTTGTGCTGAATCTTATTTGTCTAACTCTTATCTGTCTTTGAAGAGATTTTACACAAAATTTGATATAAATCAGTAAATTTGATGTAAAGACTGAATATAGAACGTCTTCTGTCTAGTTCAAAGCGTTTTTGTGTTATCCTTGTCACAGACAGTCATATAGACATTTTTCAATATTATTATAATCTTATTTCAAAGAGTTCTAAAACATAAAATTACATCAAAATATGGAATTAGATTCTTTTGACGATTACAATACTTTCTCCATATTACGTGTACGAGAATGTAAAAACCGCTATCTAGAAGGGATTTTCGAAAATTGGTAACAATAAATTTTGATTATTTCAAAATGAATGAATTTTTAATATTCCTTCACCATAATATCCAAACAATATCAACACAAATTTTATTTTTACACAGTTAAAAATCTCAAAATCTGCAAAATATTCCAGAATTTTAGCATTGTTTTAAATATATATTTTCATAATTTTCAATATTAGAATTTCTTATTGCAGTGGAATTCAAACCGCTTTCATTGCTTGAAAAATAACCAGGTTAATTTATTTAATCGTTCAGGAGTAAAATAATCTAATAATTATCCTAACCGGTTAGAGGAGAAATCAAATTAAATTTACATTTATTATAAACTAGCCGCCTTTGGCGACCAGCTGGTTCGCCATGAGTAATGCGTTCTAAAATTTTCAATTAAATCACATATTCAATAGCCAAAATTTAAGAAATAGTTAAAGTTAAAAGATTCAGTTATTAGTAGTTAAAGAGTCGGTAACTTTATTCGAAAAAACTCTTTGAGTTTAATGCTCTAACAATTTATCGATTATGCTTCCAAAATATTAAAAATATTTTTTTCGGTGATGTTGCCAAAATGTTAAATATGTTTTTTAAAGAAAGCGAAAAAGGGGAAAAATTATTGAATTAATGATACAGATATTACAAACGATTATAGAAATATGCCATTAAGTCGGGATTTCAATGCATATCCTGTCTAAATTCAACCAGGTTTACTGTAAATAAAGATAATTTATGGAATTAATTATATATCTATTGCAAACGATCATAGAATCCATTGCCTTGCATTTATTTTTTTAGAAGATATCTTATTTTATATTTATGTTATTTTATCCAGTCACATGCTGAAAGTTGTATTTCTTTAGATTTGATTTGCGATGATAGTTTTTTTTATTTGAACTTCCGGCATTGTTTTATTTTATTTTATCCAGTCACGTGCTCAAAAAAACATGGTTAAAATATTTCTTTAAAAATTCGTTAAAAATAGAAGCTTGAGTTATACATTAAAACACTGATATCACAAGTTCATCTGTTTTTAATTAAAAGCTAAATATTCTTCATTTTTTAAAGCATTTATAGACTCGTGCTACATACTATGCAGTTATTTACTTCATTTAGACTTTTTTATAGATGTATTTCTATTATTAAACAAAGCTGATTTATTTAATTAATAATATTGTAAAAGTCACAAAAAATTCTTTGCATTTTCTTTTTTTTTAAAAGAAAAAACATATTTCATATTTATTTCATTTCATGCAGACACGTGCTGAAAATTGCATTTTTAAATGTTTAATTTGTAACAATTATTTATTTTTTTAATTTGAGTTTTTATCTATCTGATGGCAACCTATTGATAAAAGATAATTTTTCCCCTTCCACTCGTAACGTGCTTTTGCAGATTAAATTTTATTGTTTTGTCCGAAATATATTGTTGAAAAATATAGTGAAATGCTTCTTTAAAAATTCATTACAAATAGAAGCTTAAGTTAAATGTTAAAATACTGATACTATTAGAAAGCTAATTTTTTAATCTTTAAATTGATGTTAAAATCATGTTTATCCGATAATATTTTCGGAAGTTATAGCGGAAAAACGTCGAAATTTCGCTTAAATTTTAATTAATTCAAATTCTAATTAAAAATTCGAAAAAAGGGCTCCGAGGTGCATATTCCCGACCTCCAAGGTATACATGTACCAAATCCGGTAGCTGTAGGTCCAACGGTCTGGCCTGTAGAGCGCCAACACACAGACACACACACGCACACACACACACACATTGATCTTTATTATAAGTATAGAAGACAAAATTTGATTTGCTATAGATTATACAAATTCACAAATTTTTAGTGTCACTAAAATGTCACATACTAGATTTTATTCAGCGAGATTCTTCTTGTATTGAGAGGAACATAAACATCAAATTATTAATATGAAATTTAATATTATCGGCAAAGTTTTGATTATTTTAATTTCTATTAATCCCGTGATTCATAGCTAATTCATCTATACTTATAATAAAGCTCAATGTGTGTGTGTGTGTGTTGGCGCTCTACAGGCCAGACCGTTGGACCTACAGCTACCAAATTTGGTACATGTATACCTTGGAGGTCCGGAATGTGCACCTCGGAGCCCTTTTTTAGAATTTTTAATTAGAATTTGAATTAATTAAAATTTAAGCGAAATTTTGACGTTTTTCCGCTATAACTTCCGAAAATATTATTGCACAAATGTGATTTTTATATCAATCTAAAGGTAAAGAAATAGCTTTCTAACGGTATCAGTTTTTTTAGTTTATAACGTAATCTTCTATCTTTAACGAATTTTTAAAGAAATATTTAAATCATGTTTTTAGCACGTGATTGGATAAAATAAAAGAATGCCGGAAGTTCAAATAAAAAAAACTATCACCGCAAAATAAATCAAAAGAAATGCAACTTTTAGCACGTGACTGGATATAATAAAATAAATATAAAATGTGATATTTTCTAAAAAAATAAATACAAAGCAAAGTATTCTATGACAAAGTATTTTATGCAAAGTATTCTATGCAATATTTATATCATTAATTCCATAAATTATCTTTATTTACAGTAAACCTGATTTAATTTAGACAGGATATGCTTTGAAATCCCGACTTAATGGCTTAATTTCTATAATCGTTTGCAATATATGTATCATTAATTCAATAATTTTTTCTCTTTTTCGCTTTCTTTAAAAAACATATTTAACATTTTAGCAATATCACCAAAAAAAAACAGTTTTAATATTTTGGAAGCATAATCGATAAATTATTATAGCATTAAACTCAAAAGTTTTTTCGAACAAAGTTACCGACTCTTCAACTATTAATAACTGAATCTTTTAACCTTAACTATTTCTTAAATTTTGGCTAATTACTATGTGATTTAATTGAAAATTCCAGAACACATTACTCATGGTGAACCAGCTGGTCGCCAAAGGCGGTTAGTGAATAAATAAGGACTGATTTTCAGTCATATTTCTCAAATACATCTTTGCGATGCCTCTCACTCTCTTTTCATAAATATGTATATTTATTTTTGACAATAATAATTGCAGTTTAATTTATGTGTTAATATCGGATAAAGATTATTATTTCTTTCTTGTGGAATTCATTCTTAGTTAGTTTTAACATTGTTTTAAGTCCAAAAATTGAGCCTTAAAGGACATTTTTCTTGACAAAGTATGATTTAGGAATGGATTTGAATGTATAATGTTTCATTTTATATATTTTTGAATTTATTATTTCTATCTTTAAAATAAACTAGATTTTTTTATTAAGTTTATTGAAAAGCAACTAAATCATATTACTTAATATTAAAAAGCTGTCCTTAATCGTAATTGGAGAATGATAGAATAGACCTTTTAGAAAATTCTATATTCTTAAATTATTATTATTAATTAGTTTTTCTTTACAGAGTCTAAATAAATTATCTGAACTATCAAATACATTTTAATTACTATTATTAATACTTTTTCCAGGGTATAAAATATAATTAAATAGTTAATCATAATTTTGGTTGCTATTAAAACTAAAGAATTGAATTTCTAATTAAAAGGACGAATGATTGGTTTCCTGATTCTAATTAAGATATGGTTATTAATAATCTTATCTCTAGTAAAGTGTCGTATTTTTATGAGTTACTTTGGAAGTACTTACGAATTTCAAAAATATCATATTTGTTGGAAAAAGAAAACTTTTATTATTTCATTACGAAAATTCGTTTTATGTGTTTACTTCTGTATTGCTCAGAGCAAGTTAGAATAGTGGACAAACGATGCTTTAATAGATTAATAGCTTTTTAATATGAACTATATTTATGGGCCTTTTAAACGTAATTTAAAAAATTCACAAAGGGTACAAAGTGACTATAACATGGTATGCTAGGATTGAGAAACATGAATTGGAAATAATATTTATATTCTCTAACTCTCTTTTAACCAGAATTGCTTAGTACCTGAATACCGATGTATTCTTAAGTAACAAATGGCTCTATCTGCTAATGGCCTGAATGTTAGACGCTATCTTGGTATTCCTCTTAGCGAAACATTCATAAGATCCACTTGTAGAAGTCACTGGCACAATATACTGAAATTAAATCAAATTTGTTTCTTAAATGATAGTACCAAGGCTACCGAGATAATCCTTCAAGCACAGTATAACATAAGGCATCATAAGTTTTAATCTTTTGCACTCTGATGACTCCTCTCAGGCAACGTTAAAGATAGTGCCTCATTTTGAAGCTTTATTTATTTATTTTTCAATATTGATTGTTAAAAATGCCTACAGAAGGGTAAAAAGACGTAGATAAATTTTTCGGAGAAATTAATCTTAAAACAATTATATATTCATTTATTTTTTGGAACAATAAGCAAGTTCTTGTATGAAGTGAATAGTTACGCATCTAACTACATTTTAGAGTGCAAAGGGTTAGTTCTGGGCCTTGGCTAGTTATACAAGGACAAGTAGAATTAAATACGGCAAGTTCTAAATCCTTTAAGTTGAAATAATTCAATTTTAAACTATTTTTATATATTATTAGAATTAATATGATAGCCTCACTTTAACCTGGCAAATTCCAGGCTAGAGAAAAGCCAGATTTAAAGAGGTATATCAAAAATGTGTTTTAATAAACAAAATGTATGTTTATTGTAATACAAATAAGAGTTAATCAGAAAATTATACTGTTTATAGCAAATTTTGCAAATTAGGTTTTAAATAGGAGAAGTAACATATTGCCAAGGTCTATAATACAGGCATGCATTGAGCATACTATCATAATTTTCCCCGCTTATTCGACAGAAAAACCGCAGAGACCGAACGGCTTGCTGCAATGCCTAATCACTGAGAATTTACTATACGCTTAAATAATCTTCAGCATTGCAATTTCAATTAAAGTACCTATAGTATTGATTCATCGTAATATTCAGGTATTTATAATCTCTAACTACTATAGAAGATGCATTTAATATTTTTTTTAATTAAAGAGCATCATTAAGAACTCTTACGTTGTTTTTAAAATTCCGAGCTCATTTTTACAATTTGTTCAAGTACACAAATTCCTATTACTAAATGAAGATATCCGTCAGTTAATGTCATGATTTTATAGCATCACAGAACCCTATTCCCGTTTGTAAATATTTGTCAGCTAGTGTCACTGTTTTATAATATCACAAAGTACTATTACTAAATAGTAATTCTTAAATGAGCTAATTTGAAGATTTTATGAATCACAGAGCCCTGGTACTAAATAGAACTACTTAAATCAGTTAGTGTCACTATTTTATGATTTTACAAAGCACTATTACTAAATAGAAATACTTAAGTCATTAGTATCCCTATTTTATGATATTAAAATCTTTTAATAATGAGCGAAGAAGAGGCACCAAAACGAAGCAGAATTTTTAATTTATTATTTGGAAAGTTACAAAGTTGTTGCTCTTTTTAGCGTTGGATGTTGAAACTAAAGTATCTTGTTATTTCGACAAATATTGTATATCTATATATTATGATTATACTGAACTTCAATTAATTTCACAATATTTATATCAGTTCTTTTGTTTGAAATTTAAATGAGAAGAGGTACAAGATGGGGAGCAAAATTATAGCCAAATTGTTTCATCTTTCACATGGGTAAATCCTTTAGAAATAAACAGCTAGGATTTCCTTTGTAAAATCGGGAATCCATGAAATAAGATACAAAGGTAAAAGTTCAGTCGTGAAACAAAACATTCAATCGTTTATATACCATTCTACTTTCAAGAACTATATGGGTAGTTTTTTCTACTCACTATTCTACCCAAGTCTAAAAGTTCTTTTGTAAAAGTATAATGGATGTGTTTGGAAACATATGGTGTTTCCGAACTTCTTCAATAGCCCAATAAAGATGAGTACAGGAAATACACTTGATGATCTATTATCTTTGAGGGAAGACAATAGAATGAAAAGGACCAACTACAGTTTAATCACAAAAATAAAACATTAGACTGTTTGATGTTATTTCTAAATTTATTTTTGTTGTATTCTTCTAGTGTTTCCATAACATTAGCAAAAAATATTTTTCACAACCATATCAGTTTCGTGAATTGAATTTTTTCGATTTGTCTTGCTTATAAAATGAAAAGAACATATTTATAGTTACAGGGTCGCAAACACTGAAATAGGGCATCAAGATCCCCCCCCCCCTTAAAAACTCTAACCAACAAACATTTTCCTTGGCTAGTCACCAAAAACTCCTTCGGTAAAAAAGAAAATTCTGCAAAGATTTAGAGTCATTTATTAAGATTACGCCAGTCGAAATGGCCTGCTTTTTTCCAAATAGCCGGTATTTCTACATGGTTGAAATGGCCTTTGGTGCCATTGAAGCCTTGGAGTGCGATCTCTCTGCAAATTTAATAAAGGCACGCGTCTATTCATTTTGCTGTTCGCTGGTTTTGTAGCTCGGTAGAACAATGAAACACAGTTTTCCAGTGATCGAATTAGCGACGGAAACACGTATAATATGAAAGAAGCAAAAAGAAATCCTTGTTATAGGAAGAAAAAAATAAAATAAAACAAAAATGCAGAAATTTGTTGCTTTTAGGATATTGCCTCTTGAGATGATTGCACGCAATTTATATAGTCGTACTTGGACAGTAAATAGGGCTAATACATTTTCGGGAAATTTATTTAGGAATTGAGGAATAGTTCTTGTTGATACATTGTTGCACAATGGAATTTTTTTTCAGTTGTCTTTTAATGTGCGTGGATCTAAAAAGAAATTATTTGCATTAAAAAAGAAAAGTAGAATAGAAATTTTGCAATAAATTTATCTGTATCTTAATGTTACATGCAATATATACTTTCAGACATAACACAGGTTCGTTATTCAAATATTTCTTAAAACGTAGACAAAATCTGCAAATATTTCTTCAAAGAAATCCTGTCCAATTACATTATCTCAGAAATCGCAGTTCGTGTTTTCCCCTCACCAATCTCTTCTCTTTAGCGTCGCCAATAAGTTCACTTATTCACAATAAAATTCGAACCAGATCGAAAGCATACGGAGTGACAATAACATTGGAGGTGATTCTGAGTCCTACGGGCCATCAAAGGTCACAGTGAAACTTTCCTGTTTGAAGCCCGCTTCGCCATCGATAGAAAGTAACCGACCCCCACCATTCCTGTATCTACCAAGACAAGAATCAATCACCATATCGAAAGCATCTCATCTTCGTTCCTGCGGCAACAATCCATTTGAAGAATTTAATAGCATAAAGGTAATAAAACCATCTTATTATGTTATTTGTTCTGAAAATTATCACTTTATTTTGGTTAATAATTGGTTTTTAATCTACTGAAAGTGATTTTTAATACAATCACTTTTATATATGCTTAATGCGCATAGCTAATATTTCTGAAGCAACCATAAGCAGTTCTTTTTTCTTTACAGTAATATTACATTAAGCAAAATGAAAATAAAACATCTAAATTCAGTACTCGTTTCTCAAAATTATATATTTCCAGACGAATAAATAAGCAACAAACTCCCAAAGTTTATCCCGGGATCAAGCTCAAGAAATAAAGTTTCCATCGAAAATTTGTCTATTACGTTTCAATTTTCAATCAACTCGCACAAGAGCGCATCTGCTCGTAACGCTATAAGATACAATGTAACAAAAAATATATTTTGCTTTTATAAGATTCACCATGCCGCTACCAGAGACTCGATTTTGAAAATAAACTCTAGTCTATCTTATGAGAAAAGCCTAATGTGTAAATAAAGAAAATATATTTCTCCAGAGGGTAAGTCTTGCGAATAGCCGAGAAATTGATTTTTTCCCGCGTAACGCATATCTTCTAATAACATCACATGCGTAGGACTTGCCAGACGCTGAAAAAATAAGTTTTTTTCTTCAAGATCTTGTCCGGATTATAGGATTTAACCTTCAGCCTGCAGTCGCTGTTACACTGCCGTTTCTCTTAGCAATAATAAGTTCCTAAGTTCTAGCTTATGCCCTCGCGTTGTATTGCTCTTTTGTAAACGAGATCGAGTAATTTTTCATTCTTTTTTTATATCTGTTTAAAGATTTTTCTGAAAAATGCATCGCGATCCAATTTCCTTTTCAGACTAAAAATGAAGATTCTTTAAAATGTGAGTGGCGCGAGAAAAGAGAACGGTAATCCCATTTTGCAATCTATTTATGTGCACTTTGGCGCACTTTTTTTATTACTTGGCGGGAAAGTTAGTGGTTAGGCAAGTTATAATGGAAATTATGGATTAACCCTTTTTTGTCTTGCCTGAACTCCATTTTAAAATGAAAGAGCCATTTAGTAAATCATAAATATATCGAAATTGTTTTAATTTTCGTCTTCATAACTGAAAAGGATTATTGATGCTGAAATATTGTAAAAATAAGTGATGAAATACCGGTGAAGCTTTAATAGATTTTCAATGAGAGAATATTGGATTTTGAAGTTGGTATCATATTTCTATTATGAAAGAAAATAAAACTGTTACCTTATTTCAACACAAATTCAATCCTTTTATATCAGGCGCTGTCAAAAGAATTTCATCAAGACAATATTAAAAAAAATTTAAACGATTTTCATTTTATTAATAGATAATTTTCTGTTGTTAAAATAAAAGATTATTACTAAATCGTGATTTTTCATTTTAAAGACTCAGATTTTTCTTTTTTTACACAACAAAAGACTAATTCATTTTGCTGTATTTATGTTAAGGGAATAATTGCTTTTTCTCTTATGATTTGCTAAAATAAAAGATAGAAACCGCCTCATGATTTTTTATCTTAAAGACTGAGAATTTTTTTTACCCAACAAAAGACAAATTCATTTTATTATATTTATACTTAGTCGATTATTACTTTTTCACTCAAATGCTTATACCATGTATCGATTTTTGGTACTAAACGTATTGTCACAGAAGATTAGGATCTTTTAAAAGTATTGACACAGAAGATTAGTATTTACAGCAAATAGTTAAAGCATCATCAAAACATGCATAAATTATATATCTTCTGTAAAATACTAATTTTCATAAAATACAATCTATCCCACGGAGGAAATATATAAAATGTTTTGAATATTACCAGATTTAGCAAACGATTTCTTTTTTTCCTTGAAATAGTATAATTTTTAGGATAATTTAAGTATTAGAAGATGAATAACTCTAAAACTAAAGCCATGAGAATATCTATTTAACTATAACCAATATCACATTACTTACAAACACTAATACAGACGTTTAATATGATAACTTATGAACTTTGATTGCATTAATCGATTGATAGCAATAACCGAATAGAGTAAAATCAGCTATATTTTTACTTCATCAAAAGAAAAGAAAAAAAAATATATGGTGTTGTGAAAAATTGTAAAATTAATGATAATTGCATTTCAAACATTGCAGTACCTCACACCTGAAAGTTTCGTACCCATGTTTCACTAATGAAGATTTAATTCTTTAGCTTTTTTTTCTTATCTTATTACTAGATTACACTTTTCATTCATGATAATTTAGTAATAAAATTAAGAAATTCATAGAATATTTAAAGTGCTTTTAGAATCTGTGTAGTGGTTTTCATGATTTACACCTAATCCAGAATGATGATTTGGGATCTTCGATTTCATTTCTACTAGTTAATTTGGGAATTGATACTTCAGTGCATGCATATTGCTTAGATAAAGCGATCGAATGATTGTTGTCCTAGGTTCACACATACAGTGGATTAACGATTAGAGAAGTCGAATTTCGAAACCACCAAACACGAGATCATACTTCTGAAAACCAAGGCTTTAAATCATTGATACTCTCGGCAAATATTGAAGATTAGTAAAAAAAAGCCAAGTAAGAATTTTCATTCTACATATTTTAAGGGCTGGACTGCTATACTAAGTAGGTACAATGCGCCTCTGAAAAAAAGGAATAATATGTTGTGCACATCATGTTATTTTAGTTTCTAAAATGATCAAGATCTGAAAGATTTACTCATTTTTCAAAGTATCATTTTTCAAAGTATATTCTACCTACTGAAGATAAATGACTTCAAATAAAGATACAATTTCTGAGGAATGCACAATAAGTATAATGAAATTCAATGGTATAAAAGAAATGGTTCATTGTATTGAAAATAGGTTATCCTATCTATCTGAGCCAAACTAAACAAGTATTTTAATGTATTATTAATGTTTTCTTTATTTACTTTAAGTAAATTATCGTCATTTTAAAACATTTATAGAAATGACATTAAATAATCACTATGTTCAAGTTTCATTACAACATTAATAAAAACACCTACCAATTAGTGTATATCCCAAAAGGTTAAATAACTCTACAACTGATAATTTCTTATAATTACTTATTAGAAAATTGGTCTAGGAATTTGATGATTCGAAAATAATGGTCCATTAACCCTTTGCACTAGAAAAGATAATTTGATGCATAATTATTCACTTAATACATGGATCTGCTTATTACACCAAAAAAGAAATACATGCAATTGTTTTATGCTGAGTTTTTATGAAAAATGAATCTACAACTTTTTAACATTCTGTAGGTATTCTTAAAAATTAAAATAAATAAATAAAATATTAAAATAATTCACCATCTTGAAGGGTGACTGAAAGAAGACATTTGAGTACAAAGGGTTTGATTAACAAAAAATAATTCTGACTTAATTACAGGTGCCAATGAATTTAATAAAAATTTAACTTTAGATTATGCTCTTTCCTTAATTTTTTATGATTCATATCAGAAAAAATAGCAATTTCATACGTATACATCTAAAAAAGACAGAAAAAAAACCGAATTTTTCATTACTTATTCCATTATGAATTAACAAATAATAGTTCCAATTTTCTGAACAGTTATACAACGCTAAAATTATATCCCGAAAACAGTAGAGAATTTACTGTTTTCGAGTTATAATTTCTGTCAGATCCTTTATCAATATATGACTGTGCTCAAATCTTTCCATGGAAAAAAAAAACATGCATTCGAAAGTTTATTTTGCGCTTGTTAAACAAATTGCCACAAAGAAAAATACACTGTTTCGAGACCTAAAGGCAGTATCAGGCACAGTTGCAGGCAATTTCAAAGGCGTGCCTTTCGTATCGGGCTGCATAAATCGCTATGTGATGGCACATAAATTGCGTGTGGCAGCTGAAATCGATCGTTCTAAAAACAATAACATCTCGTTATCTGAGTGAAACGCCGTTGGCAGACGTATCATCTCCAATATCAATAGAATTATTCAAAGCAAACGCAGACGACTTAGAAAAGTATCCCTTCTACAAACTGCAAAATTATACGACGCTTGTCTTTTTTCGAGGCCTCAGCGAGCCTTATCGACAGGTGAAAAACAGAGGACCGCTGAAAAAATCGACAACAAAGGAAAAATAAAAATTGTTAAAAAGAAGAATCGTTTAAAGATGGTTGTGCGTAGTTTGCGCACCAGCCAGAGAGTCAGAATTCGTACTAAAATCGTCAAAGCACATTTTTCATGAGCATTTTCGGTCCGTATATATATCGATTTTTACTATCATTGTTTTTCTTTCATACATTTTTTGCATTGCTATTATTATTATTGCATTTTTATCTCGTCCAGCGATACTTTTTGTTTCTGCGGTCGGTCTTTAATATTAAAAGGTTCTCTCTCTCTCGGCATTTTCGTTTCCGATTCTTTTCACAAAGAATATGAATGTCACTCGCTTGACGTTCGTCTCTTTTTTTAATATTTTTTGTGTTTTTCTGATGCTTTTCCATCCAGTATGGATGCGAAACTGAATAATTCATCGAGAAAAACAGATAAATAAAAGGCATCTCTCTCGGTTTTCCGGGCAACACGAAAAAAGTAATGCGGCTTTAGAGATGGGCAATTCACGTCTGGGCTGTAAGTCTTAGATGTGAATTGCAATGATCGGCAGAGTCGATTTCTTTATTCTTTCTCCCTCTTTATTTCTTGAAGAAGATTCTATTTTTAAATGCCAAAGGAACTTCAAAAGAGTTCGTTGTAATATTAAAATAATACTTATTTCAATATTCTTTCATAGGGAATGCATTACTTTTGTATAAGTACCTCCATCCAGACCTCGTCACCGAAATTTCTAGGAATGGCAAATTTTTGTATTAAGATATTAGCTCAAATTATTTTCCATTTTTTAATAAATCAGGCAGATTTTATTACATTGAAATAACCAAAAAAAACCCAAACAAAATAGTAAATATTCGTAAGTGTTATATCATTCTTTGCATCTTAACTTGAGGCATAATTAAATTATGCAATAGCTGAAACTATGAAACGTTTATCAAGGAAAAATGTTAAATCTAATGCCTGCAACATAAATACTGGAAT
>JAPMOQ010005572.1:6384902-6451670 GCA_026543055.1 Argiope trifasciata
ATGTTAAATCTAATGCCTGCAACATAAATACTGGAATAATAAATTAAAGAGCGACAAAAAGATTTGCTTCCCTCCTTCATACTTGAATTTTTGAGTGCGAAATTAAAAGAAAGGGTGCGTGTTGTTCTCTATGTGAAATGGTACAAAGAGAGGTAATTCAAATGCAATTTTCTGTAATATAACTAGCATTGTAAGATAACCTGAATGTTATCATGACATTCTTTCGATTAACAAATCTGAGTCTTATGCGATTTTATAATTTCTCATACTTTATTCAAGAAAAGTTAACAACTGCAAAATTAGGGTGATAAATAATTTTTGTAATTACAGAATCTTTCAATTTTAAATTCTAAAAAATCAACTACCCCCCTTTTTTTATATGCAATATATCTGATGAATAGTCAGATGGGTCAAACATGAGCAATCGTAGAATTATTATTTGCTTATTATCTTGAAAGTGATTAAAATGCTTGAAATACCTAAAATAAATGTTTAAATTAAAGATATTATTTATGAGGAGAGTACTATTCATAATATCCAAAAGATAGATAAGTATATTATGTGCACCTACATTGTGATACTCAAATTATTTTCCTTGTGTAAAAAAAATATTAAAATTTGAAAAAGAAAAAAGCAGTTTTTATTATTCTATATTCAAAAGAAACATGTTAATATTGTTTTGATAATTCCCTCTTGAAATTTTCAAAGTCACTTTTTTCTTTCAAAATATGTATTACATTGTTAATTTTTAACTTAATTTGATATTTCCATTTGATGATAATTGCATGATGAAATGTATTTGAACTACATTAATTAAATTTAATTTATAACTTTCACGACTTCATATTTCTAACTTCATAACGCTCATAAATGACCTTCAGTACATTTACTGGTGCTTAAAGTGATTCAGGCATGAATACTTTAAGCCAAGTTTTCAATATGTATTAATGCTTGTAACTTTACATTTAAGTATTACATTTGCTATATTTCAAACGATTCTAACATTCCATTGATGCTTATATAAACGCTATACAAAGCAAATAAATGATTTTTCGTTTCGAATTTTCTGTAATTTTTATGAACTCTTTTAAGCTTACTCTGCGATTGAAAATAATAAAAATACTCTTTGTAGAATTATGTATTGAATTTCAACTCATATTATAGAATAATCGTTCCATTCTTAAGAATAGTATCTTTTATAAATACTTTTTCATATATTTTAAATCAAATCACGGTTGAGTTAGTTGCATGTAGGACCCTATATTTTTATGTTTTGTGTCATAAATTTATTTTAATGTTATTTTCATAAAATTTATTCTTACTAATTTAAAAACGTTTGTTCTTTTCTTTGAACCTCATCACAATTAGATTTTTCTAATTAGATAATGAATAAGTCTATATAAATAATATTTCTCTTTTGGAAATATGCTACCTTCTTTTTTCAACTAAAAGTTTTCAGAACACACGGAATGTCTTTGAATATCATTTAATTTTTATTGAAAAAAAAAACACTTTCAGTTATATCAAGGTACAATATTTTAATGTCTGACAGGTTCTAAAAATATTTTAAGTTGTCTATGCTGTTAGATTATATCAGGTATTCCATAGATATTACATACTAATATTGTGTTATTGAGCCATTAAAGGTTTGTATAAAATTTATAATGTTAATATTTTTTATTGTTGTTGATAAACAGATTAGGCTCTATTATTTAAAATAAAAAAATCCAAAGTTCATGAATTAATTTGGACTTTCATTCTCAGAAAATCTCAAAGTTAAACTTTTACTCAAATTAACTTTGGTAGAAAAAGTACCAAAGATTAGATTCCAGTCTTTTTTATTGCAAGTTATACATGATTCTTGAAACATTTGAATAGAAGATTTCGAAAAAAAATTATAAGCATTTCAAGGACTTGAAATTGTCCGATGTAATTGTACTTCTAAAGATTTCAATAGTTTAACTGAGTCACCAAAAAAAAGTGTTAAAAGTATTATAGTATTTGCTTTATTCTCATCTAAAATATCTGTAATTCTTAGTTAATGGAATTTATTCGGTCAAACAAATACTTATTCTATATTTTTTCTTTTAAACAGCAGTCATGATTTTTGCATGCAATCGTATTTAGGCAATAAAGAACCAATTTTTTAATGTTTTTTATCTATCTTTGTCAATTTAATTTTATATATTTAACTTTAACTTATGTAGTATGTCTTAATTATTATTTATTTAAATATATGTGAAACATTTGTCGAATAATTGAATTTTGAGAATGTTCTAAAATTTCATTTCCAATATTTCCATTTTCAAAATAATTTTTTAGGTAACTCGAGTATACGCATTTTCAATATTAAATTACACAACCGTGCCTCGGACTGAAGATTTCCATTTTCTGACTGAGTAGTCGCTGGGCACGCGCAAGTAATATTGGTAATGGTGAGAATACAAAAATTTAAAAGATTATAGAGCTTTTATTTTTAGAATTTTGAAATAGATTCAAGAAGGTTTTAGAATTTTTTTCCAGTTAGTTTCCATTGCTAAAGCAATAAATGTATAGCATACGATCATGGAATTAAGAGAAAAGAATTATCTTTACAACAACAAGATAGACAAGAAAACAACAAGATAGAGTTCCATAAAAAAAGATCATATTATCATTTATCTAAATCTAATTTTTTTAAAATTATTAAGCAAGTTCAAGAATAACACTGCATTTATCTACATTAAAAAATCCAATATTACGTGGAGTAATCATAAGTTTGTCTTGCTAATAAATCCAAAATTACTTCAATATACTTAGCATTTAGGAAGACATAGCACTGATACCATATTAAAACATGGAATCAAAAACATACACGACAAATGTTACTAAAGTAATTTTGATCATTTTATCTAAGCTAATCTAAATCATTCAAACTTTTTAATTTGAGATCATTTGACTACAAACAGCTACCACAAGAAATAAGCATACTAATCTTACATTATGCTGAGTTTCAAAATTAGAAGATGTATAAAATTATAAGCACAATTTTACAAATTATGCTTATGTGCAATTACTCATTTAAAAAAATATCTACTCGGAAATGAGAAAAAAAAGTTATCTTACAATTGAATATAGAAGTAAGATTTTGACATACAATATTGACTTTGATATAGAAAGTGGTAATAATATTCTGAGAATGGTTGTAATAGTGATATTGATCGTGACGAAGTTTCACTGAATGGGTGAGTGATTCAATTAGAAATTTTCAGCAAACGACAGAATAGAATTAAGAATATTTGAAATCTGTAAATATGACAATCGTGATATCTATGAATAACTTAAATATAAGAAATCAGGGATGTTAGTTAAAAATTAATGTAGCTCATTGAGAAGTTTGTATAAAATCAATTTCGATATTCGCACTCACGAAGAAGAGAAAGTGAGTTTACCCTTAAATGCGTGATTAATTATTTTGAATTTTTAAAAATCGATTTATTACAGGAAAACAGTAATAGGTTACGTAAAAAATAAATTAGGTAATAACAATATTTAGGTAATAATAGGATATATTTATTTTGAAAAACATTATATTGACTTCTGGCAATATGCAATATATCCAAAATATCTAGCTAGTATTGATTATAATTTTAAAATACAACATAAAACATTGATAGCTTACTTGACAACGTATGAGAAGTAATTTTTTAACAATTAGATAAATCCCTCCTTTATACGGAACTCGACAATAGAAATTTTATCTTCAGGTAACTTCATCACCCATGACATTCAAATGTAAAAGAATATTATATATATATATATATATATATGCAACTTACGATCCAAAAGTAATATCAACTTTTTTTTCTTTTCCACATGATTTATTATAAATGGTTATCAACGTGTGTTCGGAAAAATACACACTCAGGTTTTTCGATAAAATTATAAAAATTAAGTGGAACTGGACATAAACAATTGGCAACAATATACATTTAAGGGCTAAAAACGCGTTAGTAATAATAAAATGAGTCAAGATGTTCATGGTTTTGGAAAATATATGAAACAGAACGAAATCACTCGTATATTCTCGCCATACATTCCGAGACATCAGTGTATAATATATATTGTACATATATTGGTATGAAAAACATGTATTATGTAGGGAAACATACATTATGTTCTTTATGCTGATATTATGATGATATTATATAAAGTTTAATTTTATTTTAATGCATGAATATTGCTATTCTTACTCGTATATCAGTCACATAATTTTAAAAGCAAAATTCCTCTGAGATTCAACGGAATAATATTATTTCCGAATGACAGGACCAATTTTGAAGATAAAAATTACTCTTCTGCCAAAATCCAAAAACTCTGCATACTTCATTGGATATTTCAAGCCAAATCTCATCACCTGAGTCTTCGACAGCCGGATATAATAACAGAGTGCTGCCATATCCGAACCTGCATATCCGGCAGCGATACAATTTGCCTGCAGCCAAACAGTTTGGCAGGGAGATGTTTTTTCCAACCATCATTTTGGCAACAAATCAAAATAAAAACGGAATTTCACGAAATCAAAATTCCAATTACGAGGGAGTCAGTCGGATGAACTGCAAAGGCAGCTGCCGAAAAACGCCTCATTTTGGAAGCAAATATGACAGACGATATTCGAGGAAGGTTTCCCACTCACTTGTTGAAGAGAACACAAGCAAATGAAGTTATCGTTAGAGAGAGATGAGTTGTTCTTGCCATTTTCCTTTCGATTTATTCGTCAAATTTTTGATTTTTTTTCTGTCTTGTCGGGAAATGGAAGGGCAACGTTGGAAAGTTCCAATAAAGTAGAGTGATTTGTAGACTCGATGTTGATTCTGTTTTGTTTAAAATTCGGGTGTGCAACCAATGATTACTTATTGGAATAATTAAAATATTCTTCAACGAGTTGTTAGAATTTACTATCTTTTCTTAATAATTTTGAGCATATGGTATATTTGACTAATCGAATTTGAATTAAACTGGAATTATTATTTAAATCTATTTCTAATTGATTTAACAAAAAAGGGTGAAGCA
Organism: Argiope trifasciata; assembly: GCA_026543055.1. Lineage (NCBI taxonomy): Eukaryota > Metazoa > Arthropoda > Arachnida > Araneae > Araneidae > Argiope > Argiope trifasciata. Next base: position 6,389,955 of record JAPMOQ010005572.1, read on the forward strand.
AATGCACAGAAAATGATTATTATTTACAATATAAATAAAATTTATAGTATATAGATATATATAAGATATATTCAGGGAAAGTTTGTTATATGAAATGGAATTAGAGGCAGAAATATTTAGAATATCATAAAAATAAAAATTGTACATCTAGTATATGCACAAATAAACAAAAAATACTAGTTAAAGTATGCATATGTAGATATAAAAATGATTGATGTATTGGGTTGTTCGGAAAGTCATTTCGTTTTTTTTTTTTTGTCAAAATGAAAAGAAATTTTCGTTTAATGAATAAATTATTTATTAAATTATAAAATTGCCATTATGGTCTAATACCTTTTGCCATATTTTTGGTAGTAACATGATTACACCCTCATAAAAGTTTTGGTCTTTGCTGTAAAAAAAACTGATCGAGGTGGTTTTTGGCCTCCTCATTTGAAGGAAAAATTTTGCAAATCAGTTCTGGTACTGATGTACTGTTAACACATCTTCTCCACACATATTGGCTAATTTATTTCTGGCTTGAACAGCATTTTTACCTTTTATAGCAAAAAAGAAAAAAAATGACGAAAATGCTGTTTATTGCTCTCTATATTTAAAAGGGCACCATCCAAAAACTACTGCGAAGAATCAGCTGCACTTTTTCACACTCAAGCCTTGCTATCTCAGCTCTTAAAACATAAAATGATTTTGCGGTTTAAGTATGAAATTGGGTGCGAAAAATACAATTAAATCCTCTGTCGGGAAAAAACGAAATTACTTTCCGAACAACCTAATAATAAAATATAATACATAAAGTGTAATTAAGATTAAGTGCAAATATGTACAAATATAAAGTACAAAGTACAAATATGCAATAAATGCAAACATAAATCAAAGAAATAAATTATTTTTGTTTTTGGGAATAATAAATATTCATATGTATGCTGCATCTACACAAGGCGAAGCATTAAACTTAAAACTATCAAATTTTGTACAAATATATTTTATAAAACCAAAATATTCATTTGGATGCTAATTATTTTGAAGTTTTAATTAAAAATTCGAGGAATTTTTTTTTCTAATACCGCAGGTAAAAATTTTCCTGCTTCGTAAAGTAACAAAAAATCCAATGTAGAATTTTGGATGCATTTTTTCAACGATTAAAGGTTAAATTTGACTTATAATTTGAATTTTAATAAAAAGTATAAAGTTTATTTTAAAGTTTTGCGTTTTTGTTTTCACGCGCTTACGTGCATGCGAAATTATCGGCAAACAGACGATCAACCATTATACAGACTGGTTTCAAGATTTGATAAATCTCTATACTATAGATGCTGGATCTATGCATCAAATTCATTAATCCAACTTATAGCAATCTTATATCTTTCCGTTTACAAGCATTTGAAAGCATGTATTTCGATAGATAGGTATTGACATTAAATATTGAGTGCAAACATGTGCAGAAAATTTTATTTAGCTCGCGCTTTATAGTCATTATATTCATTGGTGAAAACAATTAATACGATAAAATTAATTCGATAGAATTTGTAAAAATATATTTATTTCCAAATTTGATAAAAATTAATAATTGTGTTATAAAGATCACATATATTTTAATTTATCGTATTCAGAAACAGACAAACTTAACTACAGCAATGAATTTCAAAGTGAAACGGTGAGTTTTGCCGAAATTTATTTCAAATTTCCTCTTTGTATACTTCGAATACAAGAAAGCAAAAATTGGAGAAAAATTTATATTAGATAGAAACCATTACTTTCTTGATTAGAATTTATTAATCAATGATATATTTAGGTGAAAAAACATTGGTGATTTTGGTGACATTAATGATCCACTAATAAATTCTTTTCAGGTGCATAATATGTATTGAAGAATGATCGAGTTTTCCTCTTTTTTATCATGTATAATATTATCTAATAAAGAAAACAAAGAGTTTAATAAGGATTATTTAAAAATATCTTCTTAAAATATAGGCCGTTCAGGTTAAAAGAGCTCCAAGTTCAGATTATCGATCAAAAAGCTCCATTGTGAGAGTCAGGAAACTTAAGGATAATTTGAAGCTGCAAAATGTAATATTTCAATTCATTTATTGAATGAAAATGTTTTGAATGCTGAATGCCTTTTATTTGAGTTATGGAAGTGGAAGGAAATCTCTTATTGAATCGAATATAATCGGTACCATCCCACAATGTTTTCGAAAAGCTTAGACCTATTACTAGTGGTACTATTCAAAAATATAATGGTCAACGTTTATGAAAATTTATACTTAAAATAGAGACGCACTTATATAAGTTATGCTATAAAACAATACACTTTTTTATTTTATTTTCAAATATGCAACATTTTCAGAGAACACTTTATACAGGACTTCATTCCTGGCCTGCAAAATGCTTTCACATTAATTATTTAATTAAATAAAATGTATTTAAATTTGAAAAAAAATATTTCAGTTTATTATTTTTTTTGAGTAATTTTCTTGTAACTGATATTATGCTTAAATACTGAAATTTCTCAAATTTCGGGTCCACCTTAATAAAGGGATGGAAAAGACATTGTGCTAAAAAGAAATTGACTTCCAAATGCCGCTACTAGAGGGCGTATTTATGTAATGCTAGACTGTCCTATGCAATAGATCCCGAACCATCGCTAATAGCCCAATGCCCAGCTCTAGTGCGACGCTAATTCAACCAACCAACTAACCAAACATTTAAAACTACAGCATATGCAAATACTGCAAAGTCATTTAACAGCTAACCAGTAAAAAAAGGAATGCATTCTTTGATAACTTCATGCGAGAGTGTTCACGACTCAAAATGACTTGAAATTTGCAATCTTGCACTTTATTAGTCAAGTCTATTTTATCAAGACCGCGATTCGGCACCCGCAGCCTTAAGGAAATTTTGAACTTTTTAAGGATCTTCGAACAGGTCCAATGACTTCTCAAGGATTAAAGAAATTAATTACGAAATTTGAAGAAACAGGATAGTTGGGCGTTCGCCCTGGAAGAGGAAGAAAATCAGTTATTTCAGAAGTCGTTGAGGTGGTAGCACTTCAAGTGGAGGAGGACAAAACAGCTAATTCCATGGCTAACAGTAGTGTTCGCCATGTCACAACGATGTTGAATAGGCCACGTTCCACTGTGCATAGGATCCTCAGGAATATCCTACGATATTATCCATACAAAATCTCACTTGCTCATCAGCTGCATTTACAAGATTTTGATTCACGATTAACGTTCTCGCTGCAGTTTCCTGCTCGGTAAGAGGTCGATTCTGAATGAGGACATTCTGTGGTTTGATGAAGCTCGTTCCCATTTAGACGTCTCGGTGAATACGCATAACTGCCGAATTTGGGCTACAGAACATCTCCGCTCTACCCTAAATGTTCCGTTACATTCACCGAAATTAACGGTATAGTGTAGATTTAATGCTTCTTTTATTCTGGAACCCTACTTTTTCGAGGAACAAACTCCATCAGGTGCAGTGACATGCACTATTACGAAGGAGCGATATGCATTGATGTTGGAGAAGGTTGTTGTTCTGGCTCTTCAATCACGCCAATGTCTTAATCGAATGCTTTTTATGCACGATGGTGCGACTCAAGTGTGCAAACTGCGTAAAAAATATTCCGAGAACACATTTTACAGAAGAAAGAGTAATAAGCCACCCCTTCAATAATGCTTGGCCTACCCGATCCTCAGACCTTAATCCATGCGATTTTTCGTTCTGGGGATATTTAAAAGATCTGTTTGACCGTGACAATACGAGAACGTTGCCTGATCTTAAAACCAGTATTTGCCGCCAAGTGCTCAATATTTCAACGCCGACACTATGCTGTACTATTGAACATGCGATTTTCAGATTTCAGAGGGTAGCTGACAATGGTAGTCCTCATATCAAACATGACGTGGAACCAATGTGTAATTCTTATAATAAAATAGTTGATAATACACTCTCTAGGGGTGACTTTTGGAACTAATTTTTTTTTAGCAAAATGTCTTTCTCATTCCTTTATTAAGGCATACCCAACATATTAGGGACACCCTGTACATACACATATGCATATATATAAGAAAAAAATTATTCTTTTTTTTTCAACTAGTGCAACTTAAGGTTATTTGCTTTTTTCAGATTATTTATTTTCTTATTTACGCATTTAATTAATATGACAATTATAGAAATTATAATAAGGATTACAAACCTGATATCATTTATTGAAATTGATGTCAATAACATTCCTTAAAGTAATTTATTTCCTTATTTATTCCTAGATCTGTTATATAGGCCTTCATGCTATTCAAACTAAAAGCAACATTTATTTCTAAAAAATATCAATAACCAGATACAATTATATAGCGACGAGATTTGCATTCAATATTTCCTGAGTTACAGGAAAAAATTACAGGCATGCTTTTCTGATTCACATTTTATTAAATTGCCTTAAATCTTCTAAGAACGCATTATTTAGAATATAAATGAATTATTCAAAGTATAGAGTATCAGATTATTAGATTTAAAGGACATAAATTCCTTTGACATCCTCTCATTCCTGACTTCGTAAATAATTCTCATATTGCTCGAGCAATATTTAGAACGATATTTCTGTATAATTATGTAATAATTTTCCAATCGTTCCCAATTAGTGTAAATATTTTATAGAATAGTAGATATATATGTCAAAAGTATTTAAAATATGCTGCTGAACAAATTGTCGAATGCATTTTTTTTTACAGCATAAATATTATTAGGGAAAATTTGGCCAAGTAATGATATCCATTATAAATTTTATTTCTTGTTGACAATGACTTTTCATTAAGGAACAAAAATACTTTCCACATATATAAATTATTTATGGCAAAGTATTTTAAGGGCATGGGTCAACAGAAAATTTTGTTTTTAAAAATGATTATTTATAATGAATATTTTTTTTACATTAAAAATTTTTTTTATTAAAGATGAAGAAGATGTATTAAAATTTTTTGTTATTAGAATGGGCTAATTCATATTATGAGCAAAAGGCATTCATATACACTTTGATTTGTTTAATTTCGTGTTGCCATGTTCCTTTAAAAATAGGAACTAATCGAAAAATCAGTCCTTGCATAGCTTCTAAGTATTCTTACAATATATCCTATGCTCAAAATAAGCCTTGGCATGGTTTTTTAGAATGTTCGTAATATAAGCTCTATTCACAAAACATACCGTAATTAAGATCATAAGCTGGGATACTAGAATAGAATGACGAATCGAAGCATGAACACAACATACTACTATACGGCTACGAGTGATAGAGGTGAGAATAAAATGAATAAATAAATGCTAAATATCAAATTTTGTAATAAACTAAAAATAATTTTCAGATCTTCCAGAACTTATGTTTATAGCAACATTCATGATCCTGTTTTTAAACTCCCTCCTCTTTGAGTGACTAACTTAACATGATTCTTATATTGAAAGTCTTACTATAAGGGATACTACATGCTTAAACTTGAATGGATACAATATGCATAAGCAAACAATGAATTTACATAATGTAAGTTTTGACACTGTAATTTAAAATAGAATTTATACGTTGTTGAAATAAAACGAATAGTGTGAACAAGTAAACAATTTTATGAAGGAAAGGACATTTCACTTATTATGAAGTGAAAGAAATTCTGCTACACATGAGGAGTCTGTAACAAGCTTGTTGGATTGGAATATCTGCTGATATGTTGATGATATTGCATTTGGTAAATGAATTGATAGTGAAGTCAATAATTGTACTGTCTGTCCATCACAAGAGCTCTGCTAGACGATCGTCTGTGTTTATGGCGTGCGTCATAGAAATCGGCTTTGCTAGGGAAGATCCATTTTGAATGGGTGGAATCGGACGGAAGTCTTGGGGAGTATTCTTGTTCTTGGCGTCAATTGTAGAGATAAGAAAAACTTGTTGCTCGTTCGTCTTCTCGTTTTAGTCGCTGTTGCACTATCTTTATATTCGCTTAGCTTACTTCTTTTATATTTTATTAATCTTTTCTTTGGTTAATATTTAACTGCATATAATTATTTTTTTGTCTCGTAATAACATATAAATTTAAATCAAATGAAATGATGACGATTAAATTTTTATCTTGCATGATTTTACTTCTTTTAATTTTTTTTTCTTTTTGCGCAGTCGTTAGACATGCAAATAATTATTCAGTTTTTCTGTTTGATTTGCTTTTCTCTCTGTAAATTTATAACAGAAATATCAGATATTTTCAATACTCCGAGTACGCAATTAAATTTTTATCTTTGTGATTTTCTTTTGAATTTGTTTACAACAATTAAATGTTATAATACATAATATCGCCAGTTTGGAGCTAAACGTGCCAGCTTGAGAAACTTGAATGGATTTCTACCTCAGCTAAATGAACTCTTCCTACAGTAAACTGTTTCTATGACGCCCGCTGTAAACATAGACAATCGTCTAGCAGAGTTCTTGCGATGGACAGACAGTACATATATTCTTCTTGTGTACAACCGTCTATTCCGCCATCACTAAAAACTGGTATCGACAGGACTTAATGTACTAAAGAAGCTTTAATCAATAAAAGGCTAATTGCTGCAGTACTTGAAATGTATAATTAAAAAATATTCTTGGAAATTTTGGCATTACAGAATCAAATATATTTCAGCTGATACTTTGTTATTTCTAATTTCTATTATTATTTCAGTAGATATTTAGTGACGTAATCGAAGTTGAGCCAAGTATTTCATAGCTATCTATCCAAACTTGTATGTCTCCGCTATAATGATTCAAGATAGTAAAAGGGATTTGTAAAGTTTTCTTTTGGTAAAATGTTCCTAAGATTACTTAGAAAATATATGTGATTAAAGTTTGGTTTAGTCTGATTTTGGTGACGTATTTCTTGTTTTAAGAATTTAGTGTGAATTTGGTTCATAAATGTATTTTACTTTGAGAAAAGTCTTAAGGAAATTTCTATGCAACTAACCAAATTCAGTTTTCAGTCATACATGGCTTAGTTTTAAGTAATAATGGTAAATAATACTGCAGTGAAAACTGAAACTGTTATCTCTAATTTAATTCATTTAAGGTATCCGACTACGTTCAAAGAAAAAAAATTAAAAAACTGGATCTTTTAAAAACTGTTTATTGTTTTTAGATGCATTGTCAATAATAAACACTATAAATGTATGAGCAATTTTTTGAAAACATATTATATTTTGAGAAATGGGAAAATTTACAGTACAATTTAGTGAAATTGAACCAAAACGGTTAACACTCTACACAAAATGGTAATGAAGCAATCCTGTTTTTCTTTGTACACGAGTTGTAGAATATAATGATGAATGAAATGAACCAATATCTAAGAAAAATATTGAGATGCAAAGAAGTTATAAGTAAAAATGTGCGTACATACGCATTTTTTCTATAAATTCACAACTTAATTTCAGTAAAACTCCTATAAATGAAAAAGTGTTTCACCAACCATAACACTTTTGGTTTAATTCATTGCCCATATCATTTAAAACATGCGAGGAAATGTTTATGTAAATGCCTTTGATAGTTTTTTTAGATATCCTGCTAAGGGTGGAGAATTTTTATGAGATTAAAGTTTTGAGAAAAATGAAGGGAAAGACAAATTTTAGCTGAAAGATATGAAACTCTGAATTATAGGTCAGGCTTTCCTGTTTCTGAAAAATATAAACTATTTTTGGATGAGAAAAGTCTGAACTACAAGATATAATAAGGATGTTAAAAAAAACGTCAATGTGGTAGATAACCAGTGTATTTAACATAGTCGAATACCTTAACCCTTTTATCTCTGAACTGAATAAATGATTAGTCGCGCATTCAACACTGCAGAGGAAAGTACGCATTTAACGGGAGTTAAAGGTTTATAGATAGGGAAAAGAAATTCGATGCTTCATTGGTATGTTATAAATTCATATTGTACATAAGAGAAAATACAGTAGTTATTCAATCTATGATAAAAAGAGTTATTCTAATACTTTCTTATACATCAAATAATTATACCCTTATCTACTGTATTGAAATATTTCAAAAATAATCATAGGTATGAATCCTTTTAGCAGAAAAATCAAATTCCCCGGATTTAGAAAAGCGACTGTCCAGTAATAACAATCAGAATGGGATTTAAATTCAATGTACAATTAATGTCATCCTCAAGATTTGACAATGCAAAGTATGCATCACGCCGCTTAGCACGAGAAAAGTTTTAGAGATTAAACAGTTTTAAACTATAACAAGAATCTTTAATGGCATTTTCCAAGAGAAATTATTCCTATATCTTAATCCGAACACTGAATTCATTTTATTTTGCCGGATCCTCTTCCAAGGAATCGTATTCAAATAAATGCGCATAAATTATGACAAACGAACGCATAAATCCCATATGTGCCTTAAAAGAATGGTTTTAACGTTTCGAACCGTTCTACATGAGATTTAGATGACAAATAAGAACAAACGATTGTGCTTAGCTGTGTGATAGCAGGAAATATTTAAATTCGGTTTAATGTGTGGAAATATTCCTCAAATAAAAGAGCTTATTTTCCATTTTTTTGTTATAAATGCTGCTATATCTGAAGCTTAAGTTTCTGTGCATACATATTTATGTTAATAAAAAGGAAATATTTAGTTTTTTTGAAATATTGGCATGTATAGTTCTGATAACAAACAGAATTTTGCTTTTCATCTTCATTTTCTGAAACAGCTACATTTAGTCCTTAGTTCTGTTTCAAATATTTTTATTTCTTTGAAATCGTTATGTATTTTCGTAACAGGTATTTGGAGAGGATTAATTTCCTTTGTTGTGAAATAATTCAGTAGTATATCTAAAATTTTCAGCTTATGTAAGATCGAAATATTTTATTGGAACCTTTTGTAGGCATTTGTACGTGGGCTTTATGAAAATAGTGAGGAGTACGTGATTTGAATAACTGGAATAAAGTACAAGATGAATAATGGGGATAAAACGCTTTAACCCACGAATTTTCCAGAAGACAAGAAGAACATGTAACAAAAACACAACTGAAATTCATACAAAGACCATAACTAGAACAACAGAAGATATATTAACAATAGAAATAAATAGAAAATCTCTAGTTAAATAACACTTTTTACAGCGCACTAGACGGTCGAAACTCCAGAAAAATAGTTTGATTAATTTGTTCAAATACATTCTATAAGAATACAATCCATAAGGGACTCGATGTCAGAAGATATTTTCAAGAAGAATTTGCAGATCGCTTTTCCTAATTTGAGCTTAGTTCATAATTTTTGCATTTTCTACAATCTTCAAATGTTTTTCCAAGGTCAAAATTCAAATGAAGTTTAGCTTCTTGTAAATGTCTGTAGTTATTTTTCCCAACCATAAATCTTAAGTGGACATAGAACATTATTGCACATTCTTAATTTTATATTATATAATGTGGATACCTTTGAATTCATACATGCAAAATTAGATATAAATTATTGTTTCAAGTAATGCGACTTTGATACTGCATAATCATTCCGTTTGTTTTTAAATTTCATTTTGTATTGTACATTGTTAATGATATCGAATTAATAAACTATTACATTTTTATTTAGAATATTTGATTTGCAGTTGTTTTGTTCTAAATTCTGTTATTATCTAATAAATATTTTCCTTGAAGGCTCTATTTTATTATACATTTGCTAATTTATTATTCAACATTTCATTCCTTAATTTTTTAAATCTATTTGATGATTTAATCATGTTTGATTAAAAAAAAACCTTCTTCCCATATTTTTATGAGAATGATTTACAGTCAAAAATTTTAGTTTAGTAACATTAATCTCATGATTTTTAGACTAATTCACTCTTTGCAGTAGATAATATTATAGAGATTAAGTTAAATTATAATTTTTTTTTTTGCTTTGCTTAGTAACTGTAAATGAAGAATTGAAAAGGCTCACACATCTTGTTATGACTGTGCATAAAACAAAAATATCTTCAAATTACCGTAACTGAACGTTATAATTAAATTTCAACGATCCTTACTTCATTTGATATAAAAGATATAAGTGATTTCTAATTAATACTTAAGATACAATTTTTTAAACTAGATGAAAAAGTGACAAATTTTGCAAAATATTTTAATTCAATATATGTATATTTAAATTATTTATAGTATAAAAGATATATTTTGATTGGAGAGATAGTGGAGATTGAGCATTACTTGCTTTAACGAGGTCGGTAGATTTTCCTAACTAATTAGTTACATGAAAGTATCAACATTAATTAATGCTAAGCCTTATCATCAATTATCTAATGCTGTTCATCAAAATTATCTGCTAACCAAGCAGTTCGTTTTTAATCCCATAAGAATAATCTAACTTATCAGAATGATATTTGTAGCTGAATCAGTATAATTAGAAAATATTCAAGATTTCATAATAGGATTAATGTTTTTAAAACTGGAACAATTATTAACCAATAGAAATTTAAGTTATAATCACCACAAATATATATAATATAATTAGGAATAAAATTAATACATATGTACTGACTGTAGAAAAAGCGAAGATATTTAGAATAAAGATAAAACAGTTAGAGAGATTTGTCTAAAACTTTCTTTCATAAATGTCACTATTACTATCTGCATGCCATTGAAAAACAATAGTTAGAGCTTATTGATAAGAAAGAGCCTATCTGCAATAGTTAGAGATAAAAGATTTGATTGTAACATGATCTTTTGCGTTAATCTCCTGGATGCTGTTCTACTAAAAACACCAAACACGCATTCTGAACTCCTCTTCTTTAGACACATTGAAACAAGTTTTTGACAGAGAACTACAATTAGAAAATCACATAATACATTATATGTATTTAAATCACTGCATATCTAGTTGATGGTGTTTTCATGTTTATAAAACCAAAAAGGTAAACTTCTTGTAGGGTTTAGTTTCAAATTTGAAACATGTCTATAAATTGGATGTTGATTCTGTTTACCAAATATTATTCATTTAACTCATTTAACACTCTCCGTTTTGTAGTTATCCTGTTGAATAATTTTCTAGCAGATAAACAAATTGCTAGTCTTTTAAAAACTGACAGAAATATAATACTAGTGTATAAAAAACACTCAAAAGGTTTTTGAGTTATCTTGTGCACAGATAGACAGGAATAATAACAAAAATATTGTTTTCGGATCCAGAGATGTATAAAACATGGATATATTGCAAAATCCGGACTTCTAACATTTTGAAAATTACAATATTTTATGCTGCAATGTTTCGCATATGAGAACAACAACAACATAAAAAAAAACAATAAGAAATTCAAAGACAAAAAAAAACACCATTATAAATTAGGCTGCAACATTTATAATAACATCAGTTTAGATGAAAATGCAATTTATAGGATACCGTAGTTACTTAATAAATATAACTGAGTTTATATTCAATCACCTACCAATATTGGCATCACCCTTTTTGTCTAACTGCCAGTTTGCAACGTACAAAACTATTGCGTCACACTTCAGTTTAATCATATATTAGTATTATTTGAAATCACTTACTCCTTCACATACAATAACGTCTTAAGAGACATAAAACGTAGGATTAGTACTTTCCCATTTTTCACGTACTAACATTTAATCGCCAAGAGCCGTCAAAGGTTTCATAGTTTATGGCAAGCTATATTATTCAGCGCATTTCAGAGCTGAAAGACCATTACTAATAGATTTTTGTAAAACGAGCGTCCTACTTGTTCATATTTCAAGTCGAAAAAAAATAATGTGGTCAAAATTATAATGTCATGTGGAGAAAATTAGAATTGCTATGTTTTATTTTGCACAATGTTTTTATTCTGATATACTTGATATAGTTCTCTTTCTAATGTTATTTCTGTATAAATAAATATTTAAATATGATTTTCCTTTATATAGTAATGATTTCAGCAATGAAAAAAATATAAATATTAAGACAATTATAACTGGTATTTTAGAGTGCATTTTTAGAAAATCTCATATAACCATTATCTTTTAATCTTAATCACTTAACGGAATTTATTATAAGGATTTTTAGTAAAAATTATTGTAAGATAATTCTTAATATTTCTTAACTAATATTTGACTGTATTTCTAAGTGGCAGTGGTTAATATTAAAGTACCTCAGAAATTAATATTTAAATCCTTTTTAAAATTGTAGTAATTAAAAATTCTTGGAATTATTAAAATAAGAGCAAATTGGTGCATTTGCTCTTATACCTAAAATTCCTTATTTAATTAAGAGATTAAATAAATTCTTAAAACTAAGGTTAAAGACATGATCCCTTCTTTACGGATTATACGTCTTGAGTTTGTTAAATACGCTATATCAGAAAAAAACTTTAAACTCAGATAAAAGAAATTTCCTCTAAATTGAGTAAATATTCCAGAATTGATGAGGGGTAATCATTAGAATTTTTTTAAAAAAATAGATAAGGTTAAATCAAACGGTTTTCAACATAATACAGCCATTATATTGAATTTAAATTTTATAAAAATATGTATCTTCTATTGAATACAATATAATGAAGTATTGTAGAATATTTTACATAAAATAACTGAATATTTAAATTGTAAACATGTATATCCCACCATGAATATAGCAACATGAAGTACTGTTGAATATTTTGCTTGAAGAACCGAATGTCATTCAATTTCACATGTCTTCTGTGTGTGCTAAAGCTATTATGTTAGCATTCCAAAAACATATATGCAATATACATACAAATATAACTTTTTTTATGTATGTGCATTTTTATGTATGCTCTCATTTTAGACCTTTGAAACGGTATAGATTTTGTGTAAAGGGTGAAAGAACGCGGAAACAAGAAAAAGACAACTCTGCTAGAAAATATTTTCTGCTTGCCTTACGCATTTCAATGCGATTTATAATAGCATCGCTCAAAATTTCCATACCGTGTTTCGCAATCCTGGAGATGCGAAAAAGAAGACGGCTGCGGCACCAAAAAAGTGTGAGAAACCGAGATTTGAATTCTACGGTAGCAAACAGAGAACTCTTACAACTTCCACATAAATAAGTAACTTTTCCCACCCGCGCACACGGCATGAATGTTCTTTTTCCCTCAGCAGTAGAATGGAGCCCAATTCCAAGCTACCGCCTTCCAATAACTCCAATAAAACCTTACTTTTGAAACACGAAATGGGTAACTTTCCCTTCTCATTCTACGGGAGAAGAAAGTGCAGAAATGATATTTGCATACGAGCTCTGCGAGTGAGTAAAAAGAAGAACTTTTTTTCTTTCTTTTTTTATTCTTTAGTCCTCTAATCCGGGATGTTTCTTTCGCATTTTAGCTCCAATAAAAAATGTAAATATGCGCATCCCCGTACTGCAAGCTCTGCGTTTTCCATTACGGAGTTTTCATGCCGACGAACATTTTATTAGAAATACTAAGAAAGCGTATTCTAAAAGTTTATGAAGGAGAATTTTTGCTTTTCTGTAGGTATATTAGAGATCTCGTGCATCAAATCAGGAAAGGAGCTGAATGAAGCAGAGCTGATTCAGAGTTGGTAGAATAACAGCGTGCATCATAAGTTGGGCATTGTTAATACAGAATGTGTTTAATTAAAGATTATTGTGCTTTTTAAATCATGAACCATATTAGATTCGAGTTTAAAAATTAAAATGTAATCAATTAAAATCCTTTTCAACAAATATTCATTTCTTTTTTATTGATACTCCCAAAGGAAGATACTGGAATGTATCGATTAATGTGACATAAAATTCAAGCTTCAATTGAAAATACAATTGCCTGGGCAAACTGCAAACACTCTTTGAAATCACAGTAACTACAAAAGAATATGTTATACGACGTGAATCATCAATGGTGATATAACTAGAATTGTTTCAATGAAATGTAATTAAATTAAAGTTTGAACTTAGGATAAAGAAATTTAAACTTTGTATCAATTTGAAGTAATTCAAATATCTCCAAGATTATTTACACAGCAAAAAATATCGCTTTTCCTTTTCATTATTTTAAAAATATGAAAAGGATTATATATGCTAGATCAGATAAGTTAGAACAAAAAGACTTTGAAGTTACTGTAATAATAAAAGAGCATGCTTCAAGACAGACACCGTAAATGGACATATGCATAAAATATTTCAATAAGATATAATAAAATTAAATTAGAGGTTGAACTTAGAATCAAGAAATTCAAATACCAAGAAACAATTTAAAAATATAATTACAACAGGTAATATGTTTCTCATCCATAATTTAGACCAGATAGATTAATTAATTTTGAAGCTACAATAATAACAAAACAGTATGTTATAAAACGTTAATCATCAATGGTCATAGAAATAAAATTTTTTCAATTAAATAAAGTAAAACAAAACTCTGCACTATGAATAAAGAAATTCAAATATCAAGAACCAATATCTTTTTACACAACATGTAGTATCGTGTTTGTCATTCATCATTTTAGAATCATGAGATTGATTAAATATACTATACCAGTACAAAGAGCCTTTGAAATTACAGTAACAACAAAAGAGTATGTTATGAGACGTGCATCAGAAACTGTCATATAAATAAAATCGCTTCAATAAAATATAAAAAGAACCAAACATTGTACTATGAATAAGTTAATTCAAATACCAAGACCCAATATCTTTTGAAACAACTGGCAATATGTTTGTCATTTATCATTTTATAAACTGGAAATTGATTAAATATTCTATACCAGACAAGTTAGAGATAAGATACTTTTAAGTTACAGTAACAACAAAAGAGTATGTTTCGAAACGAACATCGGTAATAGTCATATAAAAAACAGTTTTAGCATAATATAATAAAATTATATTTATCATTTTGTATAAAAGTATTCAACTAACTTCAAGATCTTTTTAAACAACGGGCAAAATCACGTTCCTCATTCATCATTTTATTAACATGAAATTGATTAGATATGTTATACCAAATAAATTAGAGCTGTTTTTTTTAAATATCAGAAATGATAACAAAGTGAAAAACAATCAATGCATTGATTAAGTTGAATAATCCATTGACGAAAAATTATTATTCAGTTATCAAAAAATTATCATTCAAAAATTATCAAGTAAAGTTATTTAATTACAAATTCGTAAATATAATAGAATACATTATTAATTATAATAGCGAAATGAAATTGTAATTTAAAATAAAAAGCATTTTGTTGCACTGTTTGACGCTTTTTGTTTGACAACATAAAACAAATAGCATTTTCTGTTGCTATAAAACATTAGATTAGTGAAGAAAATAATAGATTTAAGTGTTTAAAATAACGAGAAGTAACCTTTTGCAAATATAAATCTTTAAATGAAATAACAAATAAAATTTTATTTAATGTTATTTTTAAAAAAATAATATTTTTTAAAACTCAGGTAATGATACTATTTTGGTTTTAGTAAGACTTAAAGAATTATAAATAATTTAACTCTACATTATTGATCATTTAAGGCACATGCTTACCTCTAATTTTTCATTCACTTCTTTCAATGTAATAGTTTCACAAGACGAATTTCAATAGTAAATAATTAATTTTATTTTAGTTGTATCTAAATTAAGTTAAAATAGTGATTGCAACTAAGATTGAAAATTACTGTTATTAATCGATAACATATTTGAGTATAATAATGTAAGTTAATTGTACGTTCGCAAATTGCCTTCATCTTCAAAGTTTATTTGGAATTTAGGAAAATAGTGTGTTATATCGTCTGCGCTAAAGAACGATTTGGAAATTAGAGAAGACAATTAAAAGTTAATTACTTTCTTCAAGATAATTCTATTAATGAGAAATAATTATATTAAGAATTATACTATTAATTAAAGTTAATTCTAATAATTTAATAATTCTACGATTCTTCTTCATATATTTATGATATGTAATTTGAAAGAAGAGAAATACAAAGTTTAGTAACAAATTATAACTAACATATGCATTATAAAATATATAAAAAATCAAACTAACGATTTAGATTTTGTTAAAAGAAATAAGGAATATTTTAACTATATGAATATAATACTAAAGAAATAAATCTTTATATTTTATGCTCATAGACAAAACAATCCATTATTTCCCTAATTAAGATTATCATTTGTCATTAAGGATTATTATATTGATAGCTTTTATAATGATTACAAATTTCCCAACTTAGCTCTATTGAATTATTTGAAAGGTATATAACATTCTTCATGGCTGCCGTGTCCTCTATAAGACACCCATATCGATTATAATATTATTCTGAGCAAATTAGGCTCTTGGGAATACTGATTATGTTAATAGCTCCGTTCAAAGATGACCCCAGAACTGATATATTGTTGCAAATATAAGATATGGTGAAAAAACTGGTTATTTTTCAGTTCAATGAGGTTTTTTACAATTTAAAATACATAAATCGTTGTAATCCTGATATAGCTACATATCATTGAAAAAAGAAAATAAATAAAATATCTCAATGTATACTTTAGTATATATTTTGAGAGTTAAATTGATAAATATGTTTAAACCACATTTCTCCAAAAACACTTTAAGATATATATGATTATTTTGACTTGGTATGGAAGTGACTCCTCAAGAATTTACATATGTTCGTTTTCTTAGCCCTGAATGATCATAAAGAAACTGATATGCAGTCGATGCATATAGGGCATATGTAACATAGAAAGTACAGTGCCCTCCTTCATCTGTATATGTTCCTCAATCCAGATGCAGAATAATTTTATGTAAGAGCTCCATTTATCCAGAATTTAAATCAGTAAATGAAGTTCAGATTCATTCATTATCATTAATCTTCCAATTTCTAAGACTAGCCGAATTCGGGTTCATCAGAAAACTGTAAAACTCTACTTTTTCTTTCAAATATAATCACCCTGCTCCCCTACAATAATAAAACCTGGAATGAACAGTCCATGTTCTTAAGAAGGTGATATTCAAAAAAAGAAAATGCTTCAGTTATGGATATTAGCTTCTTGACTTATAAACTCATCTAAAAGAGGGTATATTATTAACAAAGCACTCTTACGTTAAATAAGCTCTATATAACTAAAAAAAGGGAAGGGGCATTTCATAGTGATGTACAGGCTTCTCTGATATCCATCACAGTTTCGTTAAAAGAGTGTTTAAGATTTCTCAGCATTGATAGAGTTAAGGCCTTATTTTATTACAGACTAGCCGCCTTTGGTGACCAGCTGGTTCGCCATGAGTAATGCGTTCTAAAATTTTCAATTAAATCACATATTCATTAGCCTGGAAGTAATTCCAGGAATTCCAGGAAGCAATATTTTCTTTAAGATGATGGACGAAAAGTTCTAAAAGAACACCTTTTCCTAATAATATTCTTTAATTTTATAAATCAATCAGTTTTAACTATCGGTTATGCTTCCAAAATATTAAAAATGTTTTTTTCGATGATTTAACCAAAATATGAAATATGTTTTTTTTTTTTTCAAAGAAAGCGAGAATGGGAAAAAAGTATTGAATTAATGATACAGATATTGCAAACGATTACACAAATATGCCATTAAGTCCGGATTTCAATGCATATCCTGTCTAAATTCAATCAGGTTTACTGTAAATAAAGATAATTTATGGAATTAATGATACAGATATTGCAAACGATCATAGAATCATTTGCATTTATTTTTTAAAGAAAATATCCCATTTTATATTTATTTTATTTTATCCAGTCACGTGCTAAAAGTTTCATTTCTGTAGATTTATTTTGCGATGATAATTTTTTTTATTTGAATTTCCGGCATTCTTTTATTTTATCCAGTCACGTGCTAAAAACATGGTTAAAATATTTCTTTAAAAATTCGTTAAAAATAGAAGCTTACGTTATAAATTAAAAAAACTGATGCCGTTAGAAAGCTAATTTTTTTATCTTTAAATTGATGTAAAAATCATGTTTGTGCAATAATATTTTCGGAAGTTATAACGGAAAACCATCGAAATTTCGCTTAAATTTTAATTAATTCAAATTCTAATTAAAAATTCGAAAAAAGGGCTCCGAGGTGCACATTCCGAACCTCCAAGGTATGCATGTACCAAATTTGGTAGCTGTAGGTCCAACGGTCTGGCCTGTAGAGTGCCAACACACACACACACATTGAGCTTTATTATAAGTATAGATTACCTAGTGTCATAGAGTTTACCTATTTACAAAGAGCTACATGAAACTACTGAATCTAATGAATCTTCTTCTGAATTAGTGCTTTACTGTCATCCCTGTTTTTGATAACTTCGCATACATGATTGTAAAAAAAAGAGTCCTGCTAAAATATTTATTCCTATTGATTCCATAATGTATTAAGATGCAATTGAATTCAAAATTTTAATATATGATTTCAAAATTTTAATTATTAGATATGAATTCAATTTACTATGCGACAAAAGTCGAATCGGATATCTCGATTTAGTAACTCTTGAAATAGCGCATCCCTGATAAGATCCTCTCAGTAGCAATTCGATCTTGCAGATCCTGAAGAATCACAGGTATCGATTTTAAGCACGCATCATATCCTTAGTATAGGCAGATCTATAGCAATTAGAATATATTCAACATTTTGATTTGATAAGCGAGAATAACAAAATATTTCACGTTATAAATGCAACCATCCTCAGTAAATTTCGTGTACATTTTGTAAAGCTGCTCATCACGATTCGGTTCTCTCTTAAAATTGAGTGAAATAGTTTGGATGGCTATTATTAAATAAATGGATTTTAATGGATACTTTGTATACTGTAGAGTATAAAATATCCTTTCATGAGGCATAACTATTATCTGCTTAACTAAACAACATTGCTAGATTATCCGAATACAAAACAAACAAACAAAAAACATTGGATTTTCATCCATTCTAAGTATGTATCTAGATTCTTTATTTTCAATAGATGTATAGTGAATATAAATAACATAAAAATAAATAACATTCTTTACAATTGAACTGCTATATGTGTGCTAATCATCCTAATGTAGAATTTATGATATGAAATTAAAGTGTTGCATACAAATCTATGCATTCTTTAGTTAACCAGCATGGCAACACATTAGGAAAACAGATGCCATCTAGAAAGGAATTTTTGAGAAATTCTATATTGTTATCAAAATTTGCAGAAAAAATAATAAATTAAATTAATATTCACTATTATAAAATTTGTAATTAAAATTAAATTAAATTAGTAATCAAATGAATAATTAATATTAATCATTGAATAATTAATTATTATTAAGTATATAGCAAGATATAATTTCTGAAGCTTAATGAAGCTTTTATCAAACTGGATTTATTATCATAGAAATCTCTTTTGCGATATTATATGTTTTTTAATTTCATTCGTTACGTTTGTCACAGAGAAACAAGAGTATAATAAATCTGTAAATAAATGGAAAAAGAAAAATTTATCTACATATTTATCGTCATGAAGTAAGTATCTACTTTGTGATTTTGTAGTTTTATCATTTGCACTACTCTTGAGCAGTATATACAGCCATCAATTTTATTCGTATCCGTTAAATTTTCTGCCGTCAATTTTCTTTTTTATTTTCCACTATTAAATTCTTCTCGAAAGGCAATCAAAAGTTTTTCATTTCTTCGTTTATGATTTTCCTTGAATTGTTATTAATATTTCTTTGAAAACGCTTCTTCTAAATTGTTCATGCTGTTTGCACTTTTGTCCGAAACATTTTCTGAGTGCGATATTCTTCAATCGAATAAAAGTCCATTTCCTTTATTATATAGAATTAAACTGAGAGTGCAATTTTCATTTTTAAGTGAAACGAACAAAATGTATAATGCGTTTTAATAACTAGAATGCTATCATATCAAGTGGAAGATACAAAGTAAATTATGGATGAAACGGAAAAATGTTGATTTTCGTAAAGACAATTTAGGCATAAAAAGTTTTTTCTCAAGTATTACAAAATTTAAAAAAAAATTCCTTAAAATTCTTTGAAATGTCTTAGTTTTTTTCTCTAGCAGTTATTATCAGCTGTATTTTTTTATCTTTTTTGCAAAAATCTACACAAATTCTATTCAAAAGCAGATCACAGATTTAAGAAAAAAATTAGAGTCGTTTCTTGAAATGTTTCAAATGATATGTCTCCGACTGAAACATTTAAAAAAGCATCGAAAGATCAAACATATTAAAGATTTATTCCTATTCAGATCCATACAAAGTAATGGAAAAACATTAATACTCGGCTACACACATGCCTCAATAATCCATGCAGAAGGGAAAAAAGAATCACCCATTGGACACTAAGAGCTATTTTTTAATGTATCAAAAATTACCTCTGATGCTAGTTCTTCCTTTTTTTATTCATTCTCCGGCAAGAAGTACCTAATAAATGGAATCTTAAATCGAAGAAATTCCTTTTGATGTACCAAGGGGAGGACCTCTAGGCCTCCCTTGGAAGTTTTACAACCACCATGAAGAAATTTGTGATTATATCAAGCCTCTTTTATTCAAAGAAAGAGCAGGCTATGCGGACATACGAACTCTCAAAAAATTACTTCATAGCTCTAGACTGGGTAATAAAATTTATGGATTTCCGCCAAAAAATTCGTAAACCATCAACAAAAGAAACAGCCAGAGGCCTTGATACTTGAGACTTATTTTCTTCTTTGCCCCCTTCTCTTCGACTGTGCTTTGAGATACACAAGAAAATGGGTTCGGCTGACTTCTCTGCATTTTTTTTTTAAACTTGCTTCTTTTTTTATCTCCAATTTTTTTTTAACAAACACTGGGAAGTTTTATTTATTCCGTGCTATGTGCGGATCATAAAAAGGAAGGGATAAAAACGAATTGACGGTTGAGGATCGTCAGATTCTCCAATCGTTTGTTTTTTATTCCCACTTCTTGTCATTCCTTATAGCTCTTTAAATTCTAGTTCTTTTGCCTCTTCCGGGGGGTGAGTTGTACAAGAATATTTCGATCAAAGTTTCACCTGAGTGGCAATAAATTACAACATCGGATTTTATCTCCATGGCAACGGAAAACCGAGTTTTTCTAAGCTTCGTTTAAGAATTAATATACATATCTATTAATAAAAGTACTTATGTGACAATAAAATTAGCAGGAGTGGTCTTTTCAAAATTTTCTTATATAATCTATATTAAAGGCGTTATCCCAGAAAATGTCTTACATGGCAAAGGCTATGAATTATTAATAGCTATGAATTATTAGTCTCCGGCATGAATTAGGCACTTTTATCGAATTAATCGTGTCTTCCTTGGCGATTAAGCCCTGGCATGCGGTTAATAATATCAGAAAATTCAAATTTGTATTTTAGATTAACTTTTCTCAGTCGATTGAATCAAAAATTTGTTAAAATTCAGTTCTTTTAGTCATAAAATTATATACCAAATTTAACACATTTAATATTGCGTTTTGAGTTATCGCATATAGATATTCTTTAAGCATCGACCGATAGACGGTCATCATTTTGTTGTATCCGGCTCATAGTTTGAAAGATGTCTATACTAAAGAAGTTAAATGTGTATACTGAGTTTTATCCACCTGGTTTCTTCGTTTTTAGTTATGTTCACTTATATTTGAATTGCTGGACAGACATAGTTCCTCAGAATGGATTTTGCTTCGTATTTGATGAAATTATTCAAATTTGGTTTAACAGACAGTAAACCATGTTTCATCCGTCTAGCTCAAACTGTGTTTGTGTTCTTTTCGTCACATGCAGACGGATATATTCCAAAAACGAGTTTTTAGAATTTGAAAAGATGTAAAATGTGGATATTCGATAAAATTTCAAGAGTCTTGTGAAAATTAGTCTGATTATCAATGATCAAACAGTAATATTTTCGCATTGTCAGTTGTACGCAGCATTAACTAGAGTGAAATCTGGAGCTGGGATTAGAATCCAGGCTAAAACATTTTGCATTAAAAATATTCCTTTAAGGATGCTCTTTGTAAAAATTAAGCTACATGAAATGACACATTAGAATAGCATTTTTAAATCATTTTATGAAAATTTTTGATTAATTTTCACATCGATATTGATTAATTAATTGCTTAACTTAAAAAAATCCTTGGTTAGAGAAAAAAATCGGGATTGGCGAAAAAAAGTCTGCAGGTCTTTTATTATACTGATATCAAAATTGATTCACACAAACATTGAAATGCAACTGCCAAAGCATTTCTATTATTACAGATTTATAAGTTTACTTTTATTCGATAAGTACAAACACGATAACCTTTAAAATTGGCATACTAACTGAATATTACATAATGCATTATGTCAACATCGTTCACTGAAAAATAATAATAAAATCTAGCAGTATAAAGACCTGTTATAAGACAAAAAGGTGGACAAGGGTTGAAGAGTAAAGTTATTTCTCTAAATTCAGTTATATAATGATTCTTATTCACACAGGTTTCGGAGGATCCAATCAAACCAGTTAAGTGGAATCACTCAGTAACATAATAGTATTATTATATCACGATGCTTCTTGCTAAAGCTTTTTGAATGGTGATTTGCTATATCATTTTTCAAAAAAGTATGCAAAACTCAGAATGATTTTTTTAAAATTTAGTTTTAAATATCGTTAAACAAAACTTGACAAATGTATACATATATTGGCATACTTCATCAAGAATTGGTATTACTTATATATTTAGTTAAGTTAACCAAGCTATAATGCTTGGAGGTATGAAAATTTTGGTAAAGGAGGAATCAATTTAATATTTGAAAAATATTTTCAATAATAAATAACCTATATTTTAAAATCCTTCCAATTAATATTAATTTCTGTCCTATTAAAATATTTAGTAATTTATGCTAAATATAGATGAAAAGTCTTTTCGATGTCTATACAATATAAGATGTATAAACAAAATCTTTACGATATTACACGATGTGCAAGCAGAGTAAAATAGTAATTAAAACTTACAAACTCATTTCCAAATGGCAAAACAGTATCGAATAAATTACTTGGCAAGATACAGTATTCTTATCTACAGAGTAACTTTCACAGTTTTGTTACCATTTTTTTTGGAGTCATTATTATTATTGAAAAATATTTTCAATAATAAATAACCTATATTTTAAAATTCTTCCAATTAATATTACTTTCTGACCTATTAAAATATTGAGTAATTTTATGCCAAATACAGATGAAAAGTCTTTTCGATGTCTATACAATATAGGATGTATAAACAAAATCTTTACGATATTACACGATGTACAAGCAGAGAAAAATAGTAATTAAAACTAAAACTCATTTTCCAAATGGCAAACGGTATCGAATAAATTACTTGGTAAGGTACAATATTCTTATCTACAGAGTAACTTTCACAGTTTTGTTACCATTTTTTTTTGGAGTCATGTAAAACTTATTTCATTGAACGTTTTGCTAACGTCCCACACAATACAATCGCAATGCCAACTATTTCCCAGACCCCCATTTAAGCAAGGAGATAACAGAGCTGTCTGCAAAGCTAGTTCTACAAAGGTACGAGATATGCTTCCCTAATAACGAATCCTTTCTCGGGATTGCATTCTGTGGGAACATTTTTCAATTAATACATGACTTCCATTCACAATGCAATGATGAATGTGTGGTAATAAAGTGTTTACTGAACGTAGAGGTCGTTAATTACCTTTCCAATTCGGAATAATTTAACTCCTCTGTGAATTATGATTTGATTTATGAGGATAAATGTCAGCAGTCATTCATCTTTATTCTGGATGTGGATGTTGAATCCTGGTTTTAGTTTGTCCTTCCGGACAGTTGCTGCTATCTGCCGGCTGCTTTGAATCAACATCATATTTATCATCTGCGAATTCATTTAAAAGTTGCTGGAACAGATAGACCGAATCCTCTCTCTTTATACCTCATTACAGTTTACATTCCCTTCTGACGCACTTTTCAGATGCATATGGTGTTGAAAGAGGAAATGTAGATTATGGATAATGGATGTAGATTATGGATTATATAGATGTTTTCAAACTTTTGATTTTAGTAATTTTCACTTTTTATTTCCTCGTGCAAGAAGTATAGAAAAGGTTTTGCAATCATGTAAAATTTGAATTCGAATAGTCTTGATGAATTCCCACTTTCTGTTCTTACGATTTTTTTTTTAAAAGCCACATTTTTAGCATAATGCATTTTTGTCTGTTACAAACTTAACCCAAAAGCACTTTTAGGTAGACGAATAATGTTTGACAGAGAGTCTTTACTCCAGATTTATCGGTTTCTATAAAATGTTGTGCAAAACCTATTCAGAAGAAATCTGTCTGCCATTCTGTTTGAACATAACACGATGATCACAAAACAGAAAAAGCTAAATACATAAAAATTGTTGCACGTTTTTGACATTTATAGTTAACATTTATTGCAAATATAGATAATGTATTTTAGATAGAATCAAACTGTTATACAATCTTCAGCATCGCTGAATTTTTGGCATGTAAATAAGTGATTTTAATTTAAACCTCAGTGGCATGTGAGGTTTAAGACTTCAACTTCATGTATTAGAAGAAGATGAAAAAACTCTTTAAATTAAAGTGGCGTTCGATAAAAATTTGATGATTAATTCTGTTTTCATAATGAATAAAACGTATAAAAAAATAAGAATATATATAAGAATAAAAAAAAGACTTTTTAAGTAAAAGTATCAATTGAAAAAGATTGTGTAAATTGTCGATCGCATTATGAAAGAACTAAAAAAGCTTTCAACATTCTATGGTAAACAGATGATGCAATCCTGAGCAATAAACATGAAACAACTTGCATTTACCTAAAGGCTACATTCTCCCACATTCAAATCAAAATTCTTTTCGCAAAA
This sequence comes from Argiope trifasciata, assembly GCA_026543055.1. Classification (NCBI taxonomy): domain Eukaryota; kingdom Metazoa; phylum Arthropoda; class Arachnida; order Araneae; family Araneidae; genus Argiope; species Argiope trifasciata. The sequence goes on from JAPMOQ010005572.1 coordinate 6,414,786, forward strand.
TGCAATGCAAATTTCTTTAGTTAAAATTTAAATGAAAATATCTTAATTTATACTATGGTTAAAAGTTACAATGAAATTTTTCAATTAAATTCAGCAATTTTAACAAAAATAATAGATATTTCATATTTCAAAACATACACAAAATGTAACCAAATTAAAACAATTTTAACATACTGTTCCTTGTTGAAAATATATAGTGATTAATTATGACTGCAAAAATTCTTTTACATTATTAATATGGCACTTATATACATTTATCCTACAATATAAGGAGATGCTAGTTATTCTATAACTATAATTGAAACTTTTGAGTATTGATAAAGATCTTTTTAATCTCTACAAATGTTAAAAATTATAACGAAAAAAATAAACTCAGAGCTCAGACATTATTTATTAATTGTTAATTATTCGATTGATTTTTACTGCTGAATAATTTAAGAAAAATTATGAGCAATATTTCATAAATGTATGATGTAATTTCAAGTAAATAAAAAAATAGCGAATGCATTGATCATAAAATTAATAAAAAGTGCTGAAAATAATTGATACGAATCCAATTTCCTTTTAGTAAATTCATAATTAATAAGCAGACACAGATTGGAACAGCATATTCTTTTTCCAAAAAGTTAAAATTATTTATAAGGAGAAAAAGAATGGTAATCCGATTTTCCCACACTGGTGTTTAGAGATAAAATTTAATCTTTTGTCGCTTTTGGTTAAAAAAATCAAACTTTTCTAGAACTCCAATTTAAAACTCATAAACATTCGAATATGCGTCGAATGTTTCTTTTTAAAATTCTCTCATGTTAATGATATCTAAATTAATGTCATCAATATGGAGTTTCAAACAACATTTTTTGACAAACAGTACTACTTTTGCAAAACTAAGTTTAGAACTTTTATTCTTTTTAGAACGAAAGTTTTGTTAAAAATGCAAAAATCGCGCCATTGAAAGAAAAGAAACAACAGCATTAAAGGAACTCGCAGCTTTTAAGCTAGCAGGCGTTCCTCTCCCGTTGCCAACATTATCGATTAAAGTGTTGAGAAATAAAGAAGCGTCGACAGCTATTACCCCAAGTGTTTTTAAAGGGTGTTTTGTTATTGAAAACCTTTTATCGGTTTCGCTTAATGGTTTTGTTATTCCAAAGGCTGGAGTGTTTTATTATTTCCAACAAGTCAGAAAGGAGAACGGGTTGTGAGTGTGAAAATAATCAAAAAATATCACCAAGTTTTCCCTACACAGTAATTATTCTGGCTTTCATTTAGTTTATCGCACTCGTAACGAACAGCAATGGGAGAAGGAAAAAAAAGACGGTAAAAGAATTCGAACGACGTTCTCATTTGTTAAAATACTTTCTGGCACCGAACTTGTTAGGGAGAAATCGTTTGGTGCGCGGGAATAATGCTCTGAATGAGATAGAATTCCTTTTATTTCCATAGAATTTTAAATTAAAATCCGAAGTGGGTTTGAAATTAATTGTTTCTTCGCTCTTTTCTACATTTTACATGTTACTTTAAGATTAATTTAAAAGGCAGAATAGTATTTTAAGAGTGCTTAAATGGTTTCCTCTTTGATAGAAACGTTTAACTGTTCGTAAAACACATTTTCTCATTTTTGCTTTAAGCAGAACTAAAATATCATAAATGAAAAACTCCAAATTTTCGTGCATATTCATAAAAACACAGAAGATCATTATATCTTTGAATGAAAAGTTTTAAAATTCTTATTAACTGTTATTTTAAAAAAATACAAAGTTAATATTTTTTTTTTTACTTTCTTGAACCATATATCAATTATGCCTAGTATATGAGCACATTTCGTTTATATATTTTATTAGAAAGAATGACGTGTTTTTTTTTGATAGTTGATAAATGTTAAACAAAGAAATAAAAGATATTAAATAGCTCTATTAAAATATAAAAAAATTAATCTCTATAATGAGCCAAATAGGAAAAGAACAAGAAAACGGACTTTCTCTGTTTTTTTCATATACTTAATACTGAAGAGAAAGCATTGCAATCGTCAATAAATTTGATCTTAGGTTTCTGATGAATTCGCAGCTTTTTTAACTCAATGAGACCTAAAGAATTTTTTTTATAAATTAATGTATGATTAGCTAGGATCTACTGACCACTTGCCATTAATTTAAAAACGTAAATGACATGGATGCTGGAGTCTATAACATAATTTCCTCGTTAGAATGGATACATATACATATATATCAAACTAAGAACAAATTCGTTTGACGTTTAACTGTCTTTTTCAGTTCCTCAAATATGAAATGCACATAAAATATGACAACAGTAAATAAATTCGATCTTAAAATTTAAAGGGTTCTTCAAGATTTAGATTTAGATTTCGGAAGTTTCAAAAATGCCTTTCTTATATTATTTTTGTGTGTAAGACAAATATAAACTAAAATGGCTCAAGTTAGTCAGATGGAAATTGACATATGGTCTTTATATCAAATGTGTTGATTTTAATCACATTTTGAGTGAAATAATTTCTGAGAAAACACATTTTGAGTAAAATCGTTTCTGAGAAAAATATATCTTGTTGTCATAATATAAAGCGAACATGGTTAACTTCAAAATGGATGGATTTAATTTAATGAAATATGATTCAACATTTATATTATCAACAGTATTGATGTTAAAATAGATAAATTTATTATTCATTTACATAATGTATCGAATTTTGTGCCAAATCGAACAAGTGGTTGATCATTAGTAAATGAGTACTTTTAGAAGCACTTTAAGAAGAAGCGATAACTCAACAACGCATCGGACTTGTTATGATCCACATCCTTTTTTGATCCAATTTCATTTGGTTGAGAAAATCTCATCTCGAACACAAATTTGATTTTCTGTATTAATAAACATATTCTGCAGTTATTAGCAAAGACTCTCGCCACATATCACATTAAAAATTAAGTAAAATCCTAAATTCATGCCAAAAGTGCATATTTCTAAACTATTGTAAGCCAATACCATATAAGATCTCCTCTGGCTTACTCAAGATCTACGAGTTTTTGCGAGAAAAGGCGGATTACCCATTTATTAGAGAGACTGACATAAAGTGGAAACAATACTTAGGAAATTAATGCCAAACCTGAAAGAAAAAAAAAGCATGAAAATCGGACAGGTGTATTTCTTTTAAAAAAATGTATCGCAGGTAAGAAAACTTATTATTATTATATTGCTTAAACCAGTCTCCTAAAAGAAGGCAAAACATAGATATAAATTTAATACAATAAAATAACTTTTAGATCAAATATATTTTTAATTCGCAAAAGAGTATTTAATAAATGTAATGTAAATACTTACGTTCATTCAGATAATTCAAGATAGTTAAATCTATTGTGATTTTTACACCGAATTCGGTTATCGATAGAAATAATAACTATCTATTCATCATCATGCCAAGCAAATTAACAAAAACATGAAGTATTTTATTCTTTTAACCTTTACCATTCTATAAGTGCCGCTTCCGCAATGATGGATTAATTGAATGCATATTTTAAACTTAGGTAATTTAATTTTTTTATTCAAGCAATTGAGATGTATTTAGAAAGACTTTTGTTAAAGATAATAATTACTAATTTTGATTGCTAATAAAAGGCATTTCATCGTGATCATGAATAAAATACAGAATTATATGTGTTTTAAGTTTGAAGCGTGCAATCCTACGCCTCCTTAGGGAATCCAATAGATGAGTAGGGGTTAATTGTGTTTTATTTAAAATTTTACCATACATTTAACGTTTTGAAGTTCAAAAATGATAACAAATAAATTTGATCCGTATTTTAATTAAGAAACTTCACTATTTGTATTCCTTTTGGCCATATCTTCCTAAATTTTATTCAATTTTCATTGCATATTTTTAATTCTTGGGATATTCTTTATGAAACTGTTTTAAAAATACACTGATGGAAAAAAAACCCAACACTAGGAAGGAGCTGTGCTAGATAAACGAAATTTGGTAGGCGTGTTTATACATCTGAAAGATGACGTCGATTCAAATTTCGAGCTACGCGCGTAAGTGTGGCGCTAGTAGCGACACTATGAACATGCAAATGAGGTTTGCTTTATATAAGCGCTGTAAGGTTAGTGATCGTTATTTACAGTTGAGATTTGACGTAGTGGGTTAATGTTAGTCAAGGATGTCTCTGAGAAGACGAGGAAGCCATTATCATTAGCTCACTGAGTTTGAACGAGGTCGTGTTGTAGGGCTACGAGAAGGTGGGTTTTCTTTCCGCGATATTGCTGAAAGACTTGGCAGGAATGTATCCACTGTGCATGAGTATTGGCGGCAGTAGTTAAGGGAAGGTACTGCCTCAAGAAGACCAGGTTCCGGGCGGCCAAGTGGTACTACTGAGAGGGAAGACCGTCGTATTCGGAGTATGGCTGTGGCTAATCGTGCTGCGTCTGCAGCTGAAATTCGAGCTTGCATGCACGTTTGCATGCTTGCCTTCAAAATTCTGGCGGTTAAACCGGTTACTAATGTACCAACATTTCACATTTGAAATGGCTCTACTTGTGATCTTGAAACTTTAATCAATTAAATATGTTACCTAGATAAATGTATTCCTAAAATTTCATTACTGTACAATAATTTTTTTCTTGGTATTGGGATTTTTTGTTTCATCAGTGTAATTATCCTTTACTTGCACATTAAATCAACTTATATTTGCATTAAAATTTTTTTACAAAAAATCAAGACATGATGATTTGATGTTTATTTGAAATTATTTCTATAATAACAGATTAAGTTGACTGCTCATTATTGTCATTATCTTATTTGAAATTAATAATAAATGACTCCTCCACTTTTCCATCTAAGTTAATAATATTTGCAAAACAAAGCATCAATTAACTTTAAACATTCTCAGCTAATTTTACTTTCATTTTTTCTCTTTATCCAATTGAATTCTATTAATTTCAGTCATTTAAAGAATTTTAAACATCTTATGTTATTGTAAAAAGAAACCTATTTTACTTCATTATTAAACTAAACATTTCAAAGCCTGACGTTTTTATTTTTGAGTTTTTACATTGGCCATCTAGCACAATTTATCATAGAATAATCAATATTTAACACACGCCGTAAATATAAACTATGAAATGTTTATAAATGAGAGCAGGTGTATTTCTTGACAGATTTAGTTCGACTAGACATTTATCTACTCTTCTTTCTTTCGCCGATAAAAATATCCGCTATTGATTCTTAAATTCTATTGGAAGTTTATCGCGGAGAGTTGGTTCCACGAATTATTGTTTTTATTCTTCTAAAGAAACTATTGGACGTACAAAAATGAATTATAGATTTATTTTTTTTATGCGATACTGATAATAGCGCGAGATTTGATGTTCGATTGAAATTCCAGCTATAATATGTATTGAAAGGTAACTAGTTTGTTTCCAGAATAAAATAAAAAGATATTCTCGATAAGTTGAAAACCAGCTTTTATAATGAAAAGAATTCAAATCCTTTTGAAAATTAGTACAGGGATGTATTTCTTCTTTAATGGATCTGACACTTTGCATGAAAAATATTCATGACTAAGTAGTAATTAAGGGTCTTTCTGATACTATATCAATAGTAGGTTTTACTTTGCATGTGCAAAATAAAATGCCAGTGGGAGATTTAAATTTCGACGCATGATGAAAAAGTAAAACATAAAATATTTATTAAGATTTCATCGAAAAACATAACGATAGAGTTTGTAATAAAATGTTCGGTTTTATTCATTTTTTTCTTATCTATTCTAATTAGCTTGATTATCAAAGTAGGGTGATCATAAATATGCACATTAAAATTTTCATCACCTTTCTAATAATTTAAAAGTAAAGAAAGTACGTGTCTGTTATTTCCTCACCATTTTTATTCCGAATTTCAGGATGGAAATCTATTGTTAATATAAGAGACACTTTGTATTTGGTGGAAGGACAATTTTCCCTACACCAAATACTATCAATGCATTGTTAGTATGTTGAGGAGCAGTTGTCTGTTTTATAAAAACCGTAACTTTCCATCTGACCAATGATATTTAAGACCGTGTGAAACCAATTGACCTGATGGATTGTTCAAATTAAACAAAAGAAATGGTTGATGAACATAGAAATGAAAGATTATGAACAGAACCTATTTTAATCAAATTCATCAAAACATAAATGTCATGTTTGCGACTTTTTTTATGAGTATTCATTTCATGTCGTCAATAAGATAAAGAAGGATTAGTTATAAATAATATCTTTACTGAAAAATAACAATTTTTATAAAAATATATATTTTATAAATAAGAAAAATCAGTTTATTCAGTTTTCTGTATTTTTCTCTTATGTATATGCGGATGAAACAAAAACATTTCAGATGAGGTGTCAAGTGGATTTCATGCGTCCTTTGAAGGTTAACATAATCTCCAATTCATTTTTTAAAGACGTTTATATCTCCAGTTTCCTCTATTCTAAACAATATGAGCAAATATATATTTATTTTTTAAAAAAATAAGACCAACACCAGGACTGTCTGCAAATGTTTCACATAAACAGTTTCAGGGTAAAAATAAACTAGAATCTCTTTTTGCAGGCGTGTCATAACAATGTGATTATACAATGAAAGTTTTTTCTTTTTCATAAATGGGTATTACATTCCTGGCGTGAATAATTCCACCACAGTCCATTTTTAAGAGGCATTAAATGTTTTTTTAATTTAAAATATTTTACTTTCAGTAATAATGTGTTTATGTTGCATAATGTCTATAAATTGCGTGATCGAAATGGAAATCATATTTTGAAGACTTCAAACCATAATATAAGTCATATCATTGAAGCTGAGCTTCAATAATTATAAAGAATTCAATGTTTTCAGATAGTAGAGGGTCACTAAGAAATGATTGCTTATCAATAATTATTTTTAATCCATTTATATTTAATAACCATTTATTAACCTCTAGGAATATCATCATACTTTACATCACTTTGAAATCCAAAAAGTGAAATCAATTTCACTTCAATATAATTTCTTTAAAATTTTTTATTAATTCTCTAATGTTTACAACGCAAGGGAAAATGCAATCAAACTTCATCATTAATTCGCCATCGAAAGGCTTAGTATTCTATTTAGTTAAATTGAAAACTACCATTATTAAATATCAAAAATAATTAACTAACACTTTAGTGTATGTTTTAATTAGAATATTTAATTTTCAAGTAATTAAATACTTTAAATTAATCTAAATAAAATAATATTAATGATATAATAATTTATTAAAATGATCAGAATTTCAGCTGTGTAGATTTGATACAACAACTGAAACAAGAATATTCGTAATTACTTTTTTCTCTCTTTATATTTTCCAATATTTGCAAAAACACCTATAATTAGAGAACAAAATTATCTAGACTTGAAACATCCCTTATTAAATAATTCCATTTCATAACTGAATAAAGAGTTATTTTTTATATGCTCGAACAGTAATAGTTTCATGCTGAATTATATCAATATAGAGTTATAGGTAAACCAGCCGTAATTTGACGATGACTTCAACGCTATATGTCACCCGCAGATAACACATATGTTGTTCACATTAAATACATTAAAAAAGCTTTTAAAAATGATAAAATCTTTCAAAATTACATTATATTTTAGCAGCTGTTCCACAGCTACACATTTGTTACATAAAGAAAAATTGATGCAGAATTTTGTAACAATTGAATTATTTAATCAACAGTCATAATAAAATTAGTTAAATTAATTACTTAGATCAAAATTTCATTAAATTAAATTAAAAATATCAAAATTAAACAAAAATATATTTCATTTTTTTTCAATTAACTCTGTAAATCTAGTTTATTTACGCAAAAAACCGAAATTATTTCTATGAATTTACAAATTTTAATGAAATATTTCGTAAAATTTCCAATAATACAGGAAATTTTTTTTTGTGAATCGTTCGACGGAATTTTTGTTTATTTTCCCTTTTCATCACGAGGGAAAATTTGGCTTCGGACGAGATAGTCAATAGATTTTTCTACCAATAAACATTTTTCAAAATAAAAAAATGGATAAATTTAATATTATAAGAAATTCTGAGTTCAAACATTATAAGTTTAATAGTAGTCCTCTTGATAAAAAAATGGAAGCAATGAAATTAATCGGATAACAGTCAGATGACTTATTTATGAGAAATTTATCTGCGATCTTTGGCAGTTGATAGATAATCAATGAATATGAAGAGAAATTTTTTCACATGTGGATCTGACAGCAGCATTAGCTCACATAAAAGAAATAATTCTTAACAATGGGCATTATTTTTGTTTGATCTGAAGGTCCCTGCATTTGTCAGACGACCATTGTAGGGATCGAAGTAACTTGAATAGTTATTCCTTTTTTGCTTAGACGAAGTTTTTATGCAATAATATTATCATTGTAAAACATTTTTTTGCTTGTCATGTCAAAGCATATTTTATAGTCACTTTTCCCGCTGCTTTTACCTTAAATGTGGATTTCAAAGACATATGTTTTAAACATTTTCTACTTTAAGCTTTTTAAAGAGATTATTTGCTTGTAAAAAATATCTTCTTTTATTTAGCAGTAGATAAACTCATTTTATCAAAACGTTAAATTAAAATTACTTGTGTAGCGGTATAATAATATTAATTAATAAAATAATTGCAAAATTTCGTAAAATTACCTATTAACTATTACTGGTTATACTATTGATTAATATATATAATATATTAATTATTTAGGTAGTAGGTTAACCCTTTGCTGTCCTATGTCGAATGTGACTCGACATCGCTTTTCTTTCTGGCGCGTCCTATGTCGAATGAGGTTCAACATCGTTTTGTGTTTTGTCGCATTCTGTATAAAGTTTCACCCGAATATCTTTTAGTCTTCGAACACTCGATATAGGATGCGCCAGAATGAAAAGCGATGTCGAGTCACACTAGACATAGGGCCATAAAAGGGTTTATATTTTAGTTACAAATAGCACAACAAAAATCCTCTCTTTAATTAATATTTAACTCTCTAATTTTCTTTTATAAGGGATTTTTTGGTAAAAAAGTTTAGTTTTTAGAATATGAAATACATATGTAATTATACAAAGTTTCCTTCAAGGCATGCAACATCTAATATTTATAGATACGAATAGAACACGTTAAGACGAGTATTTTGGTGCATAACATGTAAAGTTTTTCAGTAGTCTTACCATAGTCTAATTACTCGCATGTTTAACATTAAAATTCCCGTTTTAACGTGTTCTATCAGAATCTGTAGATGTTAAACGCAGTATATCTTGTGGGGCACCATGTTTTTCTTCAGTTGAAAACCTATATTTTTTTCCCAAAGCCCAGTTTATTCAAAACTCATATTTTTATTCAAAGGTAAAATTTAAATTTTTAAAAGAAAAAAAATATTTTTGAAATGAACAATAATCGATTACTAAGTAAGCAACTCAAAGAATGAGTTAACCGGCTATTATGGCACTATAACTTACTTGCACATATGCTATACCGAAAATGAGAAGCATATTTTCACAGAATTGGTTTGCTGTTGCCCATTAATATATTGACGAATGAACAAGCTAAAATCAAAATACCGTTTTATTAAATATCATTTGAAACTTAACCTTCCAGTCCGTATCTTTACCATAGAAAAAAGATCTGAAAAAAAAACCCGATTCATCTAAGCTCTAAGCTAATTTTTCTATGTATACTTCATAAATAAAAACAAAAAAAATCGTTTACGAATTCTGTCTTTAAGTGTAAATAAAACACGTTTTTTCAAAGTATTATGAAAAGAAAAATGCTACGCAACAGACACCTTCATTCATTACTACTACAAAGTAACTAATATGCAAGCGTCAAATATTGAGTAAAGAAATATCTCTTCAAGAAGGCAAAAGAATGAAAAAAAATCGTAATTGTGCGGAAAATAAATTCTTAAAAATTAACAAAGAAGCAACAATAATTACCATACCTAATTTCCCTTACTCTAATTAGCATTCAATGCTTATATTTTACCTCCAAAACTGGGCAAGGAATAAAAAAAATTGCAAACATAATAAGTAGCCTTTGAAAAACGGGGACTCAGGAAGTTATAAATTTTCTTCTCACCCATTCTGGGTTTCACTTTGTGTAGTAATCGCATTATTACCCAGCTCATTCTATTTATTTAACCACGGTTAAAATTCTTCACCCAAGCCTGATGAATAATGTAGAACCACTCGCGACGAAATCCTTTGCATTATGCAAAAGAACATGCATTCGAACGAGGCATGATCGCACTTAATAATAGGCCAAGAAACCACAATTTTTATAGTTCACTTTTGGCTTGACCAGTGGGCAGTGCTCACGCGATATTTACAGGAAACGCGCGTGACGAATGGGTACACTGGGTTCTGTAACAAGGAGAAAATTGACCCCGCCTTCTGCTGTGGAAACATTACATGGGTTTTATGCTCGTGAACGGAGAGACTATTTGTTGTACTTGACTCAGCATCGCTTATTCAATTAGGTATGCAATAAATAAAGATGACTTGGCATGTACTTTATTTGTCTCTAGGATAGATGTTAAGTTTATCTCTAAAATATTTTTTTTAAAGACACGTGCTGTTTCGAAAAAAGTAAAACTATAATCATAAAAAGGAAATAAAACAAGAAGAAAAGAGACATATTGTTTAAGTAAAGTATTTATTAGAATGCTGCTTATGGTAATGATTATCCAAAGCAGTCTTGTTACACACTGTGATAAAATCCAATAGGATTTGCTTTGACTTGTGAGATGTTGTATAGAAGATAAAGATATTGGTCTACTTGGTAGATTGGTCATCTAATTCAAAGGAGTGATGGAGAGTATTTGAATTTTTTTATAATGATCTTAAATAGAAAGATCCAGTATAAGAATATTCCTTTGAAACAATTTTTTTTTTCGAAATCTCTTACCGGTTAAACATAAGGGGCTAAAAAATGGTGTTCACTTTTTTTTTAAATTTAACACATTTACACCATATTGGAACCACTTTAATCAGATCTCTTAAACCGACTTTTATCCTTTGAGACCCATGACAAATAAAATTATCAAGGAAAACAGTAGTAGGTTTAAAAAATTTAAATACTCGTATGACTCTGCTTTTGATTATTAGATTGCCTATTGGGTATTATATGTACACAAACAGACTCTTACAGATATCATGTGAATAGGCTAAAATATGGATTTAAGTGATTTAGAAAAAAAACTTTAGGCAAACCAGCAATAATAGTCACCCTCCCCCCCAAAAAAAAAACGTTCTTTAATGCTTTCGAAGTATTTATTTTGTTCTTGTAGCATAAAATTGTGGACTTTTGTATGGATGCTAATACTTTGCATCCAACTGGAAAAGAATGGTTTTGAAATACAGATATTTAGTGTGAATTCAATATGAAACTTTGGACGATTAACGGTAATGCAAACGGTTTGGCATGGGGTGATACAAAAGTACTAGAAAACCGAAAGTATATAGATTTTAACCATGCAAATTCCAAACTGACAGCTGATATACCCTTTTACAAATTTGGCTTAAATATTAATATCTGCATTTTAGATGCCAAACCATCGTGTTAAGTTTTATTTATTTAGCATTTTTTGTTTTGCAGTTATGGAGTTTACTTTTTCTACATACATAATTCTTCTAAATGGATTTTAATCCAAATTTGATTGAGATCCTAAAATGTGATATAAGGATAAAATGTACAAATTTTCAACGATCTTCTCTTTCTGAATATGTTTACAAAGAAACAGTTCCAAAAATGTTTTTTAGACTAAAAAAGGTTTCAAAAATGGAATTTCGCCAATATCTCGATTTCCAATTCTTTGACGACTACAATGCATTCCCTTTGTGTGCGAAAAAATGGAGAGAAACAGTGCCAATACATTTGGAATATACACAAAACGTATTTTCTGTTCAGAATCAAAAGATCATTCCAGATGAAAAAATAGTAGCTTCTGAATTACAGTATTAATATTCTAATATATTTATGCTATTGCCTTCATTATTCAAAATGACAAGGATTTTAAATGCAGGATGCCTGGCGATTAAGAAGGATTTTCTAGCAATTCTTATTCGATAAGAAAAATTTGAAGTTTAGTATATGCTTATTTGGGCAATATTCCAAAATCAACAAATATTAGCATTTGCATATTAAACAGAAGATACTACACCTACCACATCCAATGCCCTTGAACGAAATATGCTTTAGAAGAATTTGAATTTCTGATACATTTTATTCCATCATCTGATTATCGGGAAACTTTTAGTTTTATTTCAAAGAAAATAAATTCTTTCATTGAATTGATTAAAATATTAGCAAATATATTGTTTTTTTTTGAAGAAAGACACACTAATTAGTCGATGCACTGATTAGAAATGCTGTTTTCATTGTTTTTATTCTTCCCCCAATTTCCAAAATTATCTCAAAACATCCCAATTTTTTTATAAAGAAATAAATAAATGATTAAATAAATATAAAAGCTGAAATGCAATTTCATTAACAGCTAATGATTTATTCTGCAGATAGCCATAAAAACGACAAACATAGGGGAAGTACCTGTCTAGGACACCTGTAAATTAAAGCAGTTCAAGATCAGCAATAAGCTGCCTCTAATCAGCGTACATACAAAGAAAAAAGAATCAATAGCTAAATGTGCTGCAAAGTTAAAAATTCTAAACTTTCCAGCTAAATTGTTTATCATCATCTTCAAGACATGATTCGAATGAAACGTTTAAAAACTATATATATATATAGATATATATATATATATATATATATTCTAACATTATGTGTATTTAATGATAACAAAATATAAAATCTTTACTTACTTTCTGAAATTCCAGAAGTTTAATTTTTTAAAAACCTATAATTTAGTTAAATTTTGTTTCCATATTCATAATGTAACCTTTTAATGAAGTTGGAAAACTGATTTTAAGATACATAGTATTCATAAATAGCATCTTAAAGAGTAAAGGGCGAAGAATAATTAAAATTCAGAAGTTTCTATCGTTTAGAACTCTATTTGATTGAATTGTTTTAATACTTCTATGTATAGCTTAATTTTTTTTTTGTTTCTATATACCCAGTTTTATGGTAATGATTTAATTCTTTTTATTGGTCTACTGGTTTTGAAGCTGCACCGGGGAGGAGAAGGGAATGAAAAATAATTTAATTTCAAGTCCAGAGTTTCTAAGCTTATTTACTGTAATTTTGAATCTTGACTGGGTGGGACGAATGACATTGTAACTGTCTGGGTCTCAGCCTCTAACTGATTCTGAGTAATCAGTCTATAGCATCATGTTAAACTACTAGCATTTGATTTCATATAGCAAAGTCACAGTAGAGTCAGGTTGATACTATATACTGATATTCAATTCAGATTTTGAACCTCAGTTTCTGAACATCGTGATTATACCATGACGGCACTGCAGTCCAATTATAAGAAGTAAGATCAAATATATATTGTTTGGTTCCAGTGTTTTAGGATATGAAAGGGCTGATTTAAGATTTAATTTTGGGCAGTTATTATACAGAAAAGAAGTCACCATAGCCATTAGATGGTTGCTACTTGGAAAACAGCGAAGAACAGAGTGCAAAAAATCTCGTTAGATTTATAATCATTTTTATCTTTGAACTATTGCTTAAACTCATTTTAATAACTCAGTATTAATTAAAAATATTATTAAAAACAAAACGATTTTACCAATTCAATGCTCTGAAGAAGATTTTGATGATTTTGAAGCTAAGCGATTTTTGAAATTTGAATTTTCTGAATAAAATGTTGAAATCATTTAAATCAAGCGATTTCCACAACCGGAATTTTCTGAATAAAGTTTTGAGATATTTCAAACTAAACTATTTTCACAGTTTTTATTTTCTGATTAAAATTTTGAAATAATTTATTACTCTTATTCTATATTAAATAGATAATATATATTTTGGAAAAATCTATCTTTTTAAATTGCAGCATATCCTAATTAGACATCTGAATTATTATATCAAAAAATAAAAGTTTATTAGACATTATATATTAAAAAAGTTTATTCTACAGAAAATAAACGTTTATTATAAATTTTTGTTGAGATTTTTCAAGTTAAAAAGAAATAACCGCAAACATGACACATTTTTAAGCTTTCCAGCTTCGTGCGTTCGTTGAATTATCTCATCTTCAACAAGCATTCATTTTATGAAACATTCCGAAATTTCTGAGTAAATATTTGAAAGCTTAATATTTTATTCGTTTCTGAAAAGTTAAAATTTTCAAAAAAAATGTGTAATAATAAAACGCTTCCCGTTTTCGGAAGATAAATTGAATTATTTCCTTAAGTCTTCTCGTCAAGGAATTTGAATTTGTTTATCTTTTCAGTTCAAGCGCTAAGAAAATACATTTTTTGCAGCTTATCAAATTAATATTTTTAACTCGAAGGTTTTAACACTTCTATTTCTCTCCTTTTTAATATAAAATTGTAAATAAATTTCTGTTATATCCTTTATAAAGAACTCGTATATCTACGAACATTTTACTATGCCATTATATATATGCTTTCTTCAAATTCAAAATAACAGAAATATTTCGTATTATATTATTCCCCATTCTTAAGATTTCGAACTATTGTAATTATTAAAGAAGAGGGAACCAAATAATTGTTTAAAATAAGAAATACATTTTGAAGGATTTTTTTCCGTTATCTGATGAACAATATTAAAACTACAAACCTGATGCCGCTATTATTTGCGCTTCAATGCTACGTTATAGTCAATGTTTATATTACGACACCAGATGCCCATAAGTACTATGTTATCTTGAAAAAATACTCACTATAGCATTCCAGAGCAAATTGTATTCAGATTTTCCAGACAAATTTTTGCCACATTAAAGTTACCCGATACCAGCATCACCTTGACAAAATCCATATATTTTAGCTATGATTTAGATTATATAATTGACCCATTCGTCAATGTTTCAAAACATATGGGACTAACATTTAAACTTGCCGGTTATTGATGCCGTCCAAGCATAAAAATATCCAATTTGAGAAGTTAATGAAAAAAAAAAAAACATAACATGTGGATATTTACCTTATCAAGAATCTCCAAAAAGAGTGAATACTCATGTTGACATGCCGCAGAATGAAGTAGTGAATGATTTAAATAAATGCCACTTTAGAATATAAAAAAGAATTAAAATCTGAATTAGTGAAATTTTTTGAGAGTGGAAACTTATTATTAAAGACAATGATTATTGTAATTTAAATTTTTTTTCAAATAAATCTCACTTTTAATTCCATTAGTTTACAGAAGGCAATTATAATTGATGCAAAAGTCAAAAAGATAATGCATAGCTTTAAGAATTTTCAAAGATTAGGAGAAAAAATAAGTTTTTTTTTCATTAAGAAGAAATATTTTTCATTAGTAAGAAAGTTTTTAAAAGAAAGAATAACAACGGATTTTTAAAATTATATTTTATTGGTTGTAATTGCAAAAGATATTTTTTTATTAATTTTAGTTAGTTATAGTTTTATTAATTTTAGTTAGTTATAGTTATAGTTTTATTAATTTTAGTTAATTTAGTTTAGTTATTTCCAGACAAATTTTTGCTTTTAATACATTTTGAAATCAAAATTAAAAATTGGAAATATTAGAAAAAAGAAAAAATAATTTATTGCCAGTCACTTATTAGGTTGGTGCGTATGAAATGTCGGATTCTCTTTACATGCGGACGTTTGTCTCCCTGTTTTCGTTATACTTTTGTCTTTGGCATAACCTCATTCATAGTCGTATTGTCCATTGCCAGAGACTCATTTCAGCAAAATAGGTTTTCTCGAAGGTCTTCCCTTTTGTTATTCCTTTTGAGTTTATTGCCGATATGAATTCTGCCGACATTCGCGTCATTTTCTTATATGAGTACAAACTTGGTAATAGTGCTGCAAAAGCTGCACGCAACATAAACCAAGCGTTTGGGGAGAATACGGTTAACGATCGGAAAGTGCAGCGTTGGTTCGAAAAATTTCGGACTGGCGATTTTTCACTGCAAAATGAGCCGCGCGGAAGACCCAAAACGTCTGTGAAGAATGATGACCTGAAGGCTCTAGTGGAAGCGGATCCAACCGTATCCACGAGGGAACTTGCTATCAGGATGAAAGTTGACCATACAACGATATTGAGACACCTTTCTGAGATTGGCAAGGTTAAGAAGATGGACAAGTGGGTACCGCACGCACTGACAGAGCGAAATAAGCTGGAACGAACTGGAATATGAAGTTTTGCAGCATCCACCATATTCACCGGATCTCTCGCCGACCGATTTTCATTTTTTCAAGCATTTAGAGCTGCTTTTAAGGGGCAAACACTATGAAAATGAAGACAGTCTAAAAAACTCGATATCAGAGTTTATTAATTCTAAAGACCAAAATTTTTTTAAGACAGGCATCTACGCTTTAAAATCTCGTTGGGAGAAGTGTATTGAAGCGAATGGAGCATACTTTGATTGAATAAACAGCTTTTGAAGAAAGATATGCAGTTTTATACAATCACTTAAGAATCCGACATTTCATACGCACCAACCTAATACTTTGAGTTTTGACTGAAAGGGAAAGAATTAACCAAATTGTAATGAAATTATAGGATAGAAAAATATAGCGAAAAATTAATTACATAAAATTTAAAAAATAGGAAGGTAGAAGATTAAAACCTCCATTTATAAACATAATAAATAATATTCAAGACTTGATTATGCTTTTTATATTATTTTTGATATGCTGTTATAAATTATATTAATGCACACACAAGAAAATGCATTCAGTATCGAAACAACGAGCATATACACTGCAGTGACAAAAGTCATGGGATGACTGTTAATATCGTTTCGGTCCTCTTTTGCCCGGCGAAGTGCAACAACTCGACGTGTCATGGAGTCCACAAGTCATTGGAAGTCCTCTGCACGAATATTGAGCCATGCTGTCTGTATAGACGTCCATAATTGTGAAAGTGTGGATGGTGCAGGATTTTGAGCACGAACGGACATTTCGATGATGCCCCATAAATTCTCGATGGGAGTCATATCGGGCGATCTAGGTGACCAGATCATGCGCTAGAATTGTCCGGAATGTTCTTCAAACCAATCGCGAACAGTTCTGGCCCGGTGACATGGTGCATTATCATCCATAAAAATCCCATCGTTGTGTGGGTACGTGAAGTCCATGAATGGCTGCAAGTGATCTGCAAGCAGCGGAACATAACCATTTCCAGTCAATGATCGGTTCAGTTGCACCAGAGGACCGAGTCCATGCCATGTAAAAACAGCCCACACCATTATGCAGCCACTACCAGCTTGAACAGTGTCTTGCTGACAGTTTAGGTCCATGGCTTCGTGGGGTCTGCGCCACACTCGAACTCTCCCATCAGTTCGTAACAACTGAAATCGTGACTCATCTGACCACGCCACGGTTTTCCACTGGTCTAGGGACCAGTCGATATGCTCGCGAGCCCAGGAGAGTCGCTGCAGGCGATGTCGTACTGTCAGTAAAGGCACTCGAGTCGGTCTTCTGCTGTCATAGTCCAAGGAAGACAAATTTCACAGCATAGTCCTATAGGACACGTCCCTCGTACGTCCCACATTGATTCCTGCAGTTATTTGACGAAGTGTTGCGTGTCTATTAACATTGACCATTCTACGCAGACGTCGGTGGTCTCGGTCGTTAAGTGCAGGTGGTCACCCACTGCGCTGTCCATGATGGGATGGGATGCCTGAAATTTCATACTCTCGGCACACTCTTGATACTGTGGATCTCGGAATGTTGAATTCACTAACGATATCCGCAATGGAATGATCCATGCGTCTAGCTCCAACTAACATTCAACGTTGAAAGTCTGTTAATTCTCGTCGTGCCGCCATAAATCACGAAAAACCTGTTCACATGAATAACGTGAACACAAATGAAAGCTCTGGAAAACGAACTGCGCATTTATACTTTTTCGCTGCGATACTACTGCCATCTGTATGTTTCCATATTGCTATCCCATGACTTTGTCACTTCAGTGTATATAAATGCATTAGCAGTGTTAACTTATGACTGCGTAATTTTTTCCAAAATCAGTATTTAGATCCTATATTTGCTAATGACTCTATGCAAACTAACTTGCAAACAAAGTGAATCGATACTATATGTTACACGACAATAATATGATATTATAAAAATTTTCAACTGTAGAAATAAACAATCTAAACTGCAAAAAATGTGAGATGCAATAGAAAATGGACTAGTTGTCAAACCCCGTAAATGGCGGAATAGGCAGAGAAATATAGTTAAAAATATTTATAATTTTAGTAAAATTAAATATAGGCATTAATATGCTCCAAATTGACGGGAAAATGTTAAAATTCCAATAGATTATTAATTAAACTTTATTATAATTATCGAACTTATGAAATTAAAATTATGGAACTCTTTTTTAGTGGGTATTTGATGCCGAAAATATAAACAGGAACAAAATTTTGCCTATCTAAGTCCAATTATTTATTCTGTAATGTGCCTGTACAGCTTGTATATTAAACATACCACATGATATTGTATAAATTGATTACAATATATGGACCAATAAATGTTATCAAGTTAAATTTCAAATATAAAAGTTTTTCCTTCTGTTTTGAACAGACCTCAAATGAGTCAATTAATTATTCTTATAGGCAACACGTGCACTTTCTCCCAAGTTATCTATTCACGAGTGAAGTATTTGCCAGATAGTCGCTGCTGTCTCCTTCCCATGGCAAACAATGATTCAGATGATGATCCTGATGTTTAAATCGATATGTCAAATATATTTATTTCTTTTACCTTTACTTAGTTTACTATGACACGCGCCAAAAAGTTTTTGAATTTTTTAAATAAATTTTAAAGGATTTATATATAAATATAATAAATTTAATTCTTTCTATTGGTTTCTAAATACAGTAATAAATTTTACATGACAAGAACTTTACTGATAAACTAATCATTCTTAAAATAATAAAGGAATATGTCTTTTTTCACAATATTTGCAATTTATTAGCAAAATTGCTTGTTTTTAAGTCATGCAAGGAATCTTTTTGAAGAAAGAACTCTGCATCTACTGTTAATACAGATGAATCCGTATGCCTGTGTGTAGGCACTCTATAGATGAACCAAATTTAATATATTATTCTTTAAAAGATGAAAATGTGTACCACGGAATTTTTTTAATTGGAATTATAATTAATTAAATATAAAACTAATCTTAGATTTACTGTGATTTGTGCTATTCTATTGTGTAATAATAAATTTTAAATCACATCAAAATAATTTGGCTATTTAAAAAGTTACAGTAGATTTTTCCTGAAATTTGGTAAATTTTTAAAATGTTTTTAATAAACCTAATTTTTCATCATAATTACTATCGTTAAGTTTAAAATACTTTCATTGTTTCATCAAACAAGTGGTCGAGTTATTTTTTCCATCGTTAAAAGCTAAAGATTATGATTAAGAATTATGTTTAATATGTATATAATAGCTTATAAAAAATGAAATTAAAGTACGGTGAACGTCAGAAAGTAGATAAATCAGATAATTACGTTTGTAAAATGCTATAACTCATGTAACTGGTTTCTATTAGAAAAATAAAATTAAAATGCGACAAATATTAGAAAATAGATAAACCAGGGAATTAGGTTTGTAAACTGCTATGATATCATGCGACTACATTCTATTAAAAATAATCATGTACAAAACGAACAAAGCTATCAAAGGGACGACAATTTATTGCTTAAAATCTATTTATTGATTAAGAAATGGCATTATGTCTAAGAGATTTAATAGAAATTCAATTGCACCACTATCTTTTGTGGAGGGGCTGGTCACCAAGGTTGGTTTGTTTTGAATAATAAAGAAATAACAACAAGATTTGGAATTAATTCAAAAGATTCAGACTTAAAATTCATTCTCATGTGGTATTATCAGACTTTCATAAATGGATGGAAGTTACAGTGCAGAGTACAATAACAAATGACCGCCTCCTAATAGATCATTCTCACTGTACTCGCAAACATCTGATCTTAGGTGAAGGGGTCCCAATGTGTCAGACGTGTTACGCTGATCTAAATATAAAGTACATTTTAATTAATTATCCTTCTTACAATTCCTAGCGTGTTAGTTTTTTTCAATGCATCATGCTTCATTCTAATCGAACTGGTGGGCGAAAAACACCACCCAAATACTTTTAACTTTTTGAAAAATCCACTTTTAATCCATTTTTTTACTTGCATCTAGCTGTTTCTTAATGATACATTATGTAGTTGTATCATTATGCACACACATTTACTTTGTTTAAATATTGTTTTTCATCTGTGATTCGACATTTTAAAATTTTATTAGTTGATTGATACATATTATATTTTATGCATTTTATCTCAGTTAGAGTTTATTTATAATTCATTGAATGTGCTCTTAAATTAAACCATATGACTGGCGCAGTATAGCCTTACGTAGCCATTGTCCCAATAAACCTTACATATCATACCAGTAACAAATGAATCGTAATTAGATTCAACAAGGTCGTTCATCGAACTTTTTATTTAATTCAACATGTAATACACTCCCGAGTATCCTGCCTAATATAGCTGAAGGATAAGCCAGATATGCTGGAGTTCTATGAATTCATTTATTTCCCCACCAATATCTGAAGACAGAGTTTTTATACAAAATCACTGCTCTCCGTTTATTGTAAGTCAATCAGAATGCGGAAACGGTCCCAGCCCAATGAATCATAGAAGCAGTTACTCGTAACGTGTCAAGTTTAAGGCTTTGCACAGGTAATTTGTAAAATGCAGTTCATTTTTCTGGAACTTATTAGAGAAAAAGTAAGTTAAAATCTATAAACTGCTCTCATTTTAATAAAAATTCTGTAATCTTCAATGTGGTATACTTAAAAGAACATTAAATAATTTATTTAATGAACAATTTACGAATGAGACACATACTTTAAAGATATATGGAGGAACAGCGACGACAATTCAGGTTCTATTACTCACTGACGCAACAATGAACAAAGAGCGGAAAGTTGTTCTTTTTCTGACACAACGTGTATTTTGAACACGACAAGTAGGGAGATAGCAGGAGACGCCCACTTCCAATGTCTTGGTAATGATACCTTCCTATTTTGAATGCAACGAAATAAATTAATCCGGAGAGTAAGGAAACCAGACAGTCGTGAACCGGATACTTGGGAGAGTGCTTCAGTTATGTATGCTTATATCTTATCATTTTTATTATAACATTTTTCTTTTGGAAATGAATTATTGCCATGGTTTGCTCATAAACATTTATAAAAGGATTCACATAACACTTTCTGTATCTCTTTTTTAATTTCTTCTTTCATTAAAAATACCCCAGCAAAATTCGAATCTAGCAAATGTATTTTTACTGCTTAATTCTTTCAAATTTTGTCGATAAGAATGAAAGAAATTCAACTTATCTTTAATTTCTAATTAATTAATTGAATTGCATTTTAGTTGCTAGTTAAAAATATTTTATCTTATCTATTGTATTTCGAGAAAAACATAAAATTTTCTGAAGAAACTAGGGTAGTAAAGTTTTATTCCTTTTAGAAGTTGGATAAATGGTTCATAATTGCTTTAAGTAGCTCTAGTTATAGGTGGTGATTTATTATTATCTGGATAAATGTAGATATTATTATTCATATATAATCACCATGAGACATTGTTTTGTTGATTTTCATAAGTAAGTTTTGATAGCTTTAGTGTAGATAAATTATTATTACATACCTGTTTCTTATAAGGATTATTACTACTGTAACTCAAGTACTGTATATTCACGAATATATATATTTATTATTATATTAATATATTCACTTAATCAAGTTTTTTATCTAGATTAACAATTATAGATTTATTGTGTGCTATAAGCACTTTTCGTGGCATTGAGAAATAAGTTTACTATATTAATGCGAACAAATTTCTTCAAAATGACATAACACCTTTCAGCTTTTAAACAACTTATCAACAACACTTATTTTCCTATACTCGATTCCTACCAACGCCAATTGTTCAGCAGACAATTTTTCCAGTACATTCGAAATCAAACGTGAACATTGTCACTCCATTTTTACCCAGGTACCCCTTTCCCTCCTCCCCACCCCCACACAATCTTCGAAGAGCTGTCTCCCACTTTCTTTAAAAGCTTCGAAGGAAAAATAGAAATAAAGCCACGGGGTTGGAAAACGAGAGGAATCTTCGCTCCTCCATTTGGCATTCAAATCCTGCAGATCCCGATCTCCACTAGGGGAATACGCAGCCCAAATAGGGCGATAAACGAACAGGTGGGGGAGTAGCACGTGGGGGACGGAATGGAAGGATCGAGAACAGTTTATGCGCTCCATCGAATGTTTAGGGGAGTGATGAGGAGAGCGACAAGCATCATGGGATCTTAAAATGTCGTTTGCGGCCGCTTAAGGAGAAGGCCCTTCTTCCAGATCCCCATTTAAAAGGGAAGGGAGAGCAAGGGGTACTTTCTGCTAAAGCAGCTTTTATTACGTCTGTATGGACATTTTGGGGATCTCTGGAACTTAAAAGAAGGGGTTGGTTGAAATATGAATATTAGGTGAAACGTCGCTCATTCACTTTTCCAATCATGGCGGAATTTGAAATTGTCGTCGCTATTACAGATTTGGGGCAAGCCTATTTTAAAACACCGCTCGTTCTAATCATTTCACTCATGCTATGTAACGGCATTTTAAAGAATCGGGTAAAAATGCATTCTGGTGGTTTCCCCTTATGGCTAGATGTTTTACTTTCTCTTATATGTAGTATGTTTCCGATCAATATGTTCCCCAATTTTAATACATTTT
Organism: Argiope trifasciata; assembly: GCA_026543055.1. NCBI lineage: Eukaryota > Metazoa > Arthropoda > Arachnida > Araneae > Araneidae > Argiope > Argiope trifasciata. The sequence continues at coordinate 6,437,697 of JAPMOQ010005572.1, forward strand.
AAAAATTATATTAAATTTATTATCGCAACAATATTTTTTATTTTTTTTATTTTTATATATATCTAGCTACAATATTTTTCTTTGCTTTAGCAACTTTGTTAATACACTATGTAAAATTGTTATGCGATTCTTATTTTTCACTTTATGTTCTACTATTAATACCCGCCCAACGTTGTCTGTCTATGGCATACATTCAAGTGGAAAAATTAGCTATAAACTTGTATTATTTATTCTGTCTCTATAATTCTGTTTCAGGACGATTGAATTTACAAATTTTCTTCTCTCAGCAGCTGACTTTCCTTCCCTAAGTGAGGATAATCTTTCTCACATATTCGCTAACTAAACGCTTTCTTTTCCCCTACATTTTCATTATCGCGCAACAAACAAAGCGTTTTATCATTTAATGTGCTCTGATAAAGGTAAGAGATCCTCTTTTTTTCGGGGATGGGTAATAATGGGCATTTAATCGCTGTTTAAAATAAAATGTTAACAAAGAAATGTATATCACAGCTCTTACTATTTGCACAAGCAGTTTGAGGTTTTCGCACATGAGAGCACAAGTGCAAAGAGTGGATAGTGAGTGAATCTTATGAATCCATGAGTGAATCTTAATATAAACATAATAAAACAACAGTTATAAAACTTTTTTATTTAATAAGACTTCAATAAACAACCTTTCCCAATAAGTGCCCTACAAAATGGTTCAGATATCTCAATATCAGATCAGGATTTCTCAAGTTTTTCTCGTTCAAACATACAGAAGCTTTCAGGAGATTTCATTTTATACTATGTAGAGATATATCACAAAAATATTTTTTCATTACTTTAGTAACTTTGCTTGATTAATATAACAATATTAGATTTCTTTTTTTTATATACCATATAATAGCTACTTAAGGTGAAATTTTAAAAAGAATGTAAATGTAGATGAATCAACATATATCATGTTATAATGTTTAAAGCTAAAATTCGAATAACCTTCAATTAAAAAAATACTATGTTGAATATTTTGATTGGCTGCCGGATATCGAAAAGTAACAACTATATTATTTCTGATTGATAAGCAGAAATCTATAGATTGAAATAAAGTCATTAATTTATGTTTTCTTTTCTATGGTTTTGAATTAGGTGGAAATGACCAAGTTGTTCAACATAACGGATCATCAACGCACACAATTATTGTGGTTGAAAATTATCTTGCAACAAATAATGTTTGGATTTTGCCCTAACCTATTAAAGCTCGGTATTCAATATTAAAAGCTTTTAAGTTTTTTTAAAGTTTAATTTAATTAACATCCCACTTTAAAGCATCACCAGAGCTATTTTGGGACGAACCTCGTAATTTTGAACCGTGGTCAGATGACATTTGAACTGGCATCCCCTCTCCATACCACGACACACTAGCGGGAGGATGTTCGACTCAGACGTTTACAGCGCACTAGACCAGCGTAAACGACAGTTCTTTGGTGGAATCGAGACTCGAACCTGAAGCTCCCCGGTTCCGAAATCGAGGCAAACAGTTAAATATGCAGCTGATCATCTGAGAGTTTTGAATGATGTAGGATTCCTTAACTAAATCGAAATTCGAACTTTATACTATGTGATTCCAAACCAGATATTTTACCAATCAAAGTAAAGTAATTATTAAAAATGGTGGAAATATACCCAATTTATAAGATTTTTATTTACCTTATTTAGAAGTTTCTCCGTGTTTTACTATCTCGCATACGTTTTTGCAAAAAGTGTAGAAATTGTCAAAAATATTTGAATTCGAGATTTTAACTAATTTACATGTTTTAACCCCCACCACACCCCCTGTATTCTAAAAACGCGTTTTTGAATAATATCCGTCTGTTTGTCTATCTGTCTCTCTTGCACAAAAAACCCCTCAAAAACACTTTAAGGATTTCTAAAAAAATTTGAATAAAATCTGTTGAGAGGAACTTTGTCTGTCTGGCTACAGAAGGAAATTATGCTTTAAAATTATTATTTTAAATAAATATGATTATATATGAAAAATGGGGTTACACAACTACAGGAAATTCAACAGCATTTTTATGGTGAATCGCACGAACGTATAGTGTTATTATTATAAAGTTTCTTTCCTTTGATCTATGTAACAAAAGTAAATAAAATGTCAGAATAAAACTATTTAAATAGTGGTAAACTTGCGTGAGTGAAAGATTTATAAGTAAGGGAAATTATTTTGAACTGAAATAAAAAGAATCAAATCAATATAATTAAAAAATAACTTTAAAATTTTTGAAACTGATGAAAAAATCTAAAAAAGAAACTTTTAGAAATAAAATTCATATAACTAAAAAATTAGTCTTTTATGTTTTATGGTGAAACCAAGTTAATTTTAAATTTAAAAAAATGTATATTTCTATAAAAAGACTAATTTAATTTTCTAAAATTTCAGTCCTTCAATTTATATGAAAACTTCCATAATATAAACTTCTTATATTATAGATATATCGCTTTCTTAAGGTATTAGATGATACTTAGATCCTTAATAATTAAGAATATATATATTACATAATTAAATATAATAATGATATATACAGGGTGATCAAGAAATAACAGAGGGTGTTCAGAACAGTATAAAATGTACAAGAATAAGTAACAAATTTCGGTCATCACGCACATTAAAGCACGCAGTTTCAATTTATCAAGAAAAAAAATTAGTACAAAAAATCGCCGATAAGGGAAATCCTGTCGCTGCAAGCTCATAATGTGTGGAAAGCGAATACACAACTGCCAATGGAAACAGTAAATATAAACGCATCAAATATATAGATATTAAATTATATTATATTAATTTACTATAGCAACTTACAAATTTGTCTCAAGGTGGCCATCAACTTGATGTTCTAATAACTCCATGAGGTACACGAAGTTTTCGACGGTGATTCACTTCTTATCGGCATTTATTCGTCTGATCTGTAGCTTTATGTGATCTTTTAAAGTAGGAAAGTCAGGAACACGTCTTTGATACACAACACCTTTCATTTGAACCAGAACCGCTTCACAACCAGAAATCGCCAAGATTTAGAACAGTGTCATCAGTTAACAGGTATCATCTTAAATTTCAGAATCTGGCGCAATATTTTCTGCACCGTCAAGAACGAGATATCTGTTTATCGTGATATTAAACGTGCGCAGCTCATATCATGTTTATTAAACTGCTTTCGCCTGATCCATAATAGCCGTTGCAACTTTTTTAACTTGTTCCTGATTAGTACCTTTACACTCTAAGCCTGATTGCACACTAAGAATTCTTGTTGTTTCATATCTTTCAACCATTCTTCGTAAGTTAGTAATGGTCATTGATTCTCTACGAACTATTTTAACTGTCAGTATTCACGAAAAGCAGCACTGTCATTTTCATCTCGCTGATAAAATAATTCGACTTATGAGGCGCGTTCAGATAGGGACAACGCAATCGAATGACGAATTCTTGCACAATGAGTAAAATTCCCTCAATCCTTCCCTTTATTTCCTATGTCATATTACAAAGTGCCCGTATAAGCAAATTACTTAATAAGGTTTTTGATTACAGATCCAGAATATTCTTTATTGGAGTTTTGTGGTGCAAATTCTTTGATACATCGAAATAGCATATTTTAAGGTGTATGGTGACCAAATTTCGTTATATTTCGTCCAATACGTGTTACAGGGCTTCATACATCCCCTGTTATAACCCTGTATATATAAGAGTCCAGGGTGTTTCAAAAAATGTGAACAAAATGGCATGGTAGATAGGTTATACAATAAAGATAAAAAAATTTATAGGAACAGACTGTCGCAATAGCGATTCGGAGCCGATACCGGGCATCTAAAAGAATACATAATACAAAGAGAAGAAATGAAACCATTACATAACATTTTATTGATAATTACTCACTCACATGCAACTAATGCACGTCAAATGTTGAGCCTACAGGAGATGCTAAAAGATTTGATAAATGCCTCGAGATACGTCTATCATCTACGTTGTTTGAATCGGCACAGCTTCTCAAATGTATCTCGAGCGCATTCCTTTGTCACAACAATTCATTCACTGAAGTCTTCAGGTGTTACTACAGACGTTTCATACACAGGCCCTTTTAAAAATTCCCGTAATAAAAATCCCAGGGAACAGCTCTGGTGATCGAGGTGAGCATGCGACTGGTCCCCCACAACCAAAGTGGAAAAGTAGAATGTAGATAAGCTCTGACGTCTGTGCTTTTTATCGTGTTGAATTCGAATGCGACAACGAATAGGCTTCGGAACAGCATTCAGCACTTCTGGTAGAGCCTCTTGCAAGAATGTTAGATTAATGGAACCGTTAAGTTTTTCTGGGATAATGTAGGAACAAGTAAACAGTCACCCACAATGCAAGCCCTCCCATTAACAGAACATTTCCTCATCTCGTGTTTATATCCAAGCCCTCTCGTGACTCTAGCGCACTCTATAGGCGTTTGCAACATTCTGTTCCTATGCGATTTTTGATCCTTGTTGTATGACGAATCTAATATGTCATTTTGTCACGTTTTCTTAAACACTTTGTATATTCTATAATAGTAAGACTGAAATAATTAAAATATGATAAAACTTCACTTATTTATATAATTGCTCATTTATATTCAAATAATTATTGCCAGGAAAGCTAATCTAAAATAAAATATCTTTATCGTGCATAACTAAATATGGTTAGTTAAATAATGCACATTTTCCTAGCATGGAAGTTTTAGTTTAATAATTATTACCTTTTCATAGTAATTTATTAAATAAGATAGATACGTATAATTATTTACACTTCTAATATATCACACCATAAGAAATAAAATATTCCACTAATGGCAATATTTTTTATTTGCAAGCTCTTAGAGACTCTTACATATTAATTATTTAGTCAGAAGAAAAATAAAGTTCATCAAAATCTTTACCATCTGCTAAGCAACAATAAATCTTAATGACTAGATTTAAAATAATTGCTCAGTTTATCAACTATTTAAAAACATATTAAAGAGGATGTGTGATTTTTACCCAACTGTTCTAACATTATATTGGGAAAAATATGTATTTACTTATTAATATTTTTAAATAATAAAATATTGTATGCATGCGTGTGACAGAAACATAAAGAGAGAGACTAAATTGTTAGATCTAGAGTGAAAAAATGTTACTGATATATTGAGAGGTTGGGATTGTTCACCCTCAAGTGATTTGTAAATTTTCCTTTTTTTGAATATTAAATTGACTCTTAGAGATTTCCAGATTTATTTCGAAAAATTATTATCCTCAAAAGTAAATTTTACAATTTTCTTTTAATAATGGTAATTAGGCTGTCATGCCTTTTTTTTAGTTTTTATACAAATACTTTTTTAATAATTTTCAAAAATAGATTTCATTATGACATTTAAAATTAAGCAATTTTCAATTTTTATCAAATTTACAATCGCTTTATTCTTCCAGTTTAGATGCCAGAGGATTCTTCCGAATGTACATGATTTTTTTTCTAATATTTGACACATTAATATTACTCAATTTTTTATTATTTTAAATTAATATTATTTTCAATATTAAATTGATGTTCCATTTGGATGTTATTGGGAGGATAACTGGATACTAAGTGTATTATGGCTCTGATAATTATAAAAGAAATAATTGGTTATTTTTAATTGTTTAGAGAATTTTGCATCCTATCAAAGCATCTTATGCTGTTTTAAATTCTTTTCATCGAAATTGACGACCCTTTCAAATTCCACAATTTCTGGACTTTGATTAAATATTATGGTGTCCCATAAGTTTCTTTCCTATTTCTAATACGAAGTAAATACACAATATTAGAGTGTATTTATTTCATATTTACTGTTAGCGATATTATTTATTTTTTTATATAAAACCTCTTTTCCTCTATTACCTCCTTTCGTCTCTCAGGAAGCTTCCTTATGCCTTGTTTACAAAATTGCTGTGGTTTGAACAAGAAATAATCTTCGAGGTGCGCTTTTATTTCTCCGATGGATTTAAATCTCTTTTAGTGAAGAGAATTTTTTATGGATAGTAAGAAGTAATGATCAGATGCAGCGTAACAATCCAACTTTAAGAGTAATCCAACTTAAGTACGACTAATGCAATATGTGGTCGGACTTTGTCATGATGAAAAACAACTCCTTAGAATTAATGAACTACTGAGTTCATTAATTCTGATCGTTTATTTTCTATGACTGCTTTCAGTTGATCCAGTTGATGACAACATTTCGTAAAATTTATTTTTTCATTTTAAGTAAGCAGTTAATAGAAAATTACGTCTTTCCAATGCCAGCAAATGGAGAAAAAAACTTTTAAAGGTGTAGTACTGTATTTTTGACAGTTGAAAGGCTATTGTGCTACACCAAGTGCGTTTTCTATTAAGATTTTCATATAAAACCCAAGTTTCGTCTTCAGGGACATGCTTCTTTAAAAACGGAACCGGGTAATGAAGAAACCTTTGGAATATCCTCATGTAAAAAAGAGACAGCTTACTAGACATTATGGAATTCCTGATCAATTACCAAAATTAAATATATTTTTATATCTATTCCATTTTTTAAACAATTATTGTAACAATATCAAATCATTATTTTTTACTAAACAATTGTGTCTAAAAATTGCTTAAAACTATCATATGAAATACACCAACAACTTTTATCAATAAGTTAGTAGAAGATTCTATCTAACACACAAAGCCGCTCTCTACACCTCCATTAGAAAGCCAAGTGTTGCCTCCAAAAGCTACCTTTTCGCCTCCTTTGAATTCAAAGGCTTACCTTTAATTCACATAAAATTCATAGCTGAAAGCATCAAAGCATTGCTCGAGATTTGATTACATGAAGAGTTTGGATGCCAGAGGGCTTTCCCGATTGATCCTCCAACTGTTTATTCACGCCAAAAATCTACGCCAAGTCTTCTGGAATCAGTTATAAATTAATAAAATGCATGACGTTAACCGAATATTGCTTTTGCATTGCTCCCAAATGAAGTTATCTCAGCTGGAGAGATTGTAGTAAAGAAAATATAAAGAAAAAATGTCATGATGTTTACATGGCAGATTATTTGATTTACTGCCCATAAGGTCAGAGAGTGGGTGCCAGGATTAATCTGTAAAATACACAGAATTAAAGATTTGCTTCGGAGGAAAGAAACATAACACTTTATTTTTAAAGCGTTTGAAATTAAAAAGAAATTATAATGTATTTTTTAAAGATAAGTTAAGTCAATCGATTGTTGTTGGATTAGACACTGAACTACACACATTTTAGAGGAAAAAAATGTTTATGCAAGGCTTTTAGTTAATTATAATTCAACGACATAAGGTTTTCTTTACACTATTCGAAGATTGTCACTATTAATGAATTTCAATAAGTGGAGAAGTGTCAAAAGTGGATTCAGGAAAAGCATTAGTTCCTTTTACAAGTCACCAATGAGAAATGTGTTTTTAGTAATAGAAAAAACAGAAGCCATAGTATGATGTTTAACGATAATAGAAGAAATTTTGAAGAAATATTTACATAGTGTCGACCTGAATCGGTTATCAGAGATCAATAAATTCTAAGAATTACAACTATTTAATGACATTAAATAAACAATACATGTTTTTTCTGTTCCCAAGCTACCTTACAGATTACTTTTCAGTTCAGTTATATTTACATTTTGTGGGAATGGAATACAAAAGCTATTTTGGTATAGATATCATAAGTTTAAACCTTAGTTAGACGACGACAACGATTCTTGACCGGAAACTCCTTTTTTCAAAACTTGTTTTCTACCATTAGGAAGGCATTTATTTCCGATGAATTTAACCTGTGCCATATATTAACTAATAAATCAGGATTTGGTTTCAATTAGAATTATTAAAATTTGGGTTTGACATGACAATGTCTACAATAGCCCTAATAGATTACCAATATCATTACAAGAAGTACATCTAAATCATATATCAGAGATTTCGAGGGAATTGTTTTATATAATTAAAATCTATAATGCATCTTTATATTAGGTTGGACACTATGAAATGGGCTTTGAATGACAGTAAAACTAAACAGAAAATGCCCGTTTTAAAGTTTTCAACTTAATATTTCTCTCTCTTGTTGAGTTTTCTATCTACCTAGACTGTCTGTAGTACTTTATTCAAATTATACTTGGATTTAAAAAAATCTAGGCATGTGTTTTTTTATAGATTATTCAAGACAACCTAATAATAAAAATTAGGGAATTGCGAGTGGGATATGATTTAGGAAATAGCATAATATGATTTTAGTTTGCAAGAAGTTAGGGGAATATTGAAGAAGTACTATGATACATGGCCTTTCATCTTTGAGCGTGTACGTTAATTCGCCATCAATGAATTTCATTATCGAGGATAAATATGTTTTCTTAAGAATGGAGTTTTCGAAGAATAGAGGAATCGTGTTTCATGTTCGTGACCAATGCAGCCATCATCATGTGGCAGGTCATATGATGATGTCGTGTCCGTGTTTCCACGGAAAGGGGGTGCAGTAGCCTCGGAGGGTAAAGACCCCTGAGCACCCAGAGGGCAGAAGTCTGACTTCTAGCTCAAATGAAGATGACACACTCATTCGCTTGCACAACCCCTTTTTACAGGGGGGGGGGCACATTCACTCGTCTCACAGACAGAACGCAGAGTAACAACCATGCCCGAACCGGGACTCAAACCCGGGACGCCCAGATCACGGGGAAGACACGCTACCCCTGTGCCAGGACGCCGGCGGCAGGTCATATACATAACTAATATAAAATTGAAGGACTCTATTCCAAAACTCTAAGTTAAAAATCTAAAGACAATTCTTGAAATTACCTGAAAATGCGAATTATCGTTGCTACTTGTTGCTTAGCAGTTTTCAGGAAATAAGAAAATTCTCAATGAAATATACCTGGGATTGGTCAACGGTTGTATGATAGAAAATGCTACGTGTTACAACTCTTATAATTTTAAGGTATCATTAAATGCTATAATAAAATTTTCTCCATGTTGGTTGCTATTTCTTATTTGTACAGTTTTTCATATTTTCTTTTCATACGATCATGTGTCATATTTTTATTTAGAAACGTCTTATATTTACTTTAAAATAAAAATTTTCAGAAGAAATTGCCGACAATAACTTCTATTTGATTTATTTATCTATTTCGAGATATAAATAGGATCCTTATATTTTAAAATAGTTCTCAACTGAAAAGAAAATAATATTAAAACACACGTTACATTATCTATTGATGATTTTGGCGCTTGTAGCTTTCTTGTGACTTAACAATTTGTGTCATCTTGGAGTATTTGAATACAAAGCAGAAGTTTGTTTTATTAAAATTATACTTAACAGATTTGAAATAGGGGAATTTTCTCGAATGTAAATAAACAAGAAAAATAATCATCCTTCAGACTAATAATAATAATAGTCTTCAGGTATATTTTTAAATGATTGCATAAACTGATTTTACAATATAGATAGTTTTAAAATAATAGATCAAAATAAAGAATTATATAAGAATGCAATTGTGTGTAATTTCCGAGAGATTCATATATGTTGATTCCAGATTTTAGATTTTTCTACTAGTATTATTCAAATATCTAAAACCGAGCTATTTCATTAAAACAAATTACTTAGATGAAAACAAACTGTCGATCGTATAATATAATTTTTACTTTTCGTCTATTTAAAGAATGAAGGCAAATTCATTTCATTAATTATTCCACTGGAAAAAAAAACACTCGTATCAATTTTAATCTAAGAAATATATTATACGCGTTCACCTACAATAATAAGTATTGGAACTTTATTATTTGTGTAACTGACCCAAAATAAACCCAAATAAATTCTTAAAGTCTTCAATCATAATGATAAATGTCCATTTAGAAACTGACAGTAGTAAAAATAAACTCTTTTTTCCTTCACAACTGAAGTAAAAGTTTAAAAAAGGATACAATCAAGAATGACAATTCCTTGTCACTCGAATAAGAAGAATTGAGTATAGAGCAAATGTAGAGTCAAAAATTCTATGAGGGATAATTATCTTCAGATGATGAATGATATATTTTATTCTCTCTCTCATATTTACAATCAAGTAGTGATTATTTTTATAGCAGATAAAATCTAGATTCTTCTGGATATTATTGACAAGTTTAGGGAAGATGACATTATTCTTTGCTGCTCTATACATAAAACATTTCAACATATAATACAAATGAAATTCAAGGGTATAATCATCGCGCTAGTCCATGTAATCTTAGTTGATGGCATGCTCTTCATAACAACTAAAATAACGATCAATTCTAAAGAAAATTAAATTTGAAAATTAGTGAATTCTGTCAGCGTAAATTAATTTCTATATGTGAAATATTTGCAGAAAATTATATTCAACTAACCGCAGTTGTCAACTGGAAACCAACCTACATTGTCAACTATAAATGGTGAAATCGCAATTTTACGAGAGAATAGAAGATTTTCAAATAAAATTTTTAGATTAGATTTTTAAATAAATCAGATTTTTTTTGTGGTGAGAATTGGAAAGCAAATTGTAGCGAAGACAAGGTAGGATCATGTGATTTTTTAACTACATCTATACTCGTAAAAATACAATATTAGAAACAACTGCCCATCATATTCATTCGAATATATTTTCATGTCTGAGAATAGAATAGAATGCTATTATAAAGATTTTATAATGCTGCCTCAAAAAGCAATTTTTTGAAAATATTTCTATGGATTTCAGGGAAACGGGGCTCGACTTTAGCGATAAACAATGACCTTATAACGATTTGGTGTCAAGAATAAAGGGCTTAAAGTATTCAAGGATTATGGGGATATCTCTTTTCGGAGACAATATCCATAATCCTTTTAAGAAATTCAATCCGGAGCTTGCGAGAATAAAGAGATTCAGTCATGCGTTCAACTTATCTCTTTAGAGTTTGATTATAAAATGCGTTCTCTAATTGTTTTCATCTAGACTCTGTTGTTTATTGCTATTTAATTATTGTTTTGCTGATAGCATGTTTGCTGTTGTTTTTTTACAATTATTATCTTGTGTATTCTTTGTTTTTCAGGAAATTAAACACAAAAGTTTTCAATATCACATTGATTTCATGCAATTCAAATACCACATATTTAATTTTAGTATTCAATCTCGTTGTGATCTCAAAAGAAATCATAATGTTATTCTTGTGAGTTTGAGTGTAATGTTATTTTGGTGAATGAGTTGATCAGGGCGAATAACTTTCTATTACTATAATTACAAATAATTGAATTCGTAAACAATTATATCTTATTATTCCAAAGCAAAGCAATTAAGAAAGGCTTCACATATTAGAAAAGTACTTCAGAAATTTTCACAGTCATTGTTACTTGTGTACCTTGAAAAATAAGATCTAAATATTGTGTGTGTATACATTTTACGACATTTAATATTAGTTTGACTTTTGACCATAATGGACATGTATGTGCATGTGATCATTTGTTATTAGGTAAATAAATCTTACTTTTGCATTAATTAATATTATTATAATTATCAAAATTAGTAAAGGGAACATTGAACAATAAAGAATTTACATCAGTTATAGTAAAAAAAAATATTTATACATGAAAATTAAAATACTAAACACGGAAAAGTCCGTTGAGGAATAAAATAATGCTTAATCTTATATAAAATAATGCTTATATAAAATAATCCGTTTGAATAAAATATTGCTTAAATACTGCTCATATTTGCTTAATTTCTGTGAGATTCATATCTATTGATATTTTAGGGACAAATGATTTATAGGAATATCGTTAAAAGGAATAATCTTACATGAGATTTAAATTTTTAACTATGCAAATGTCCATTGAAAGGATTAATATATTTGAATGAAATATAAATTCATCTGTTATCAAAAGGAAACGCCATATTTTGTTATTACTATTTATGTTATTTTTATGTTACACGAATTCATTGATAAATGAATAATATAACCGGTCTCCTGGCATAAGGATAGCGTGTCTTCCCGTGATCTGTGCGTTCCAGGTTCGAGTTCCAGTTTCGGCATGGTTGTTATTCTGTGTTATATCTGTGAGTAGTGTGAATGTGTCCCCCTTTAGGTGAAATTGTGCAAGCGATTGTAAAGCATGAAGTTGCTAACTCATATATTTGGCCCTAGTTGACGATACTGAAAAAACGAAGAACGCTAATTTAGTCTTAAATCGCTGACAGCTTTCTGTCAGCGGACTTGTAAAGTCCCATAAGTAACAACAACAATTTAATAATATTAAAAGTAGACATATGACTTAATTAAGTATTCAATAAAGTTACATTTATTTTAAAAAGAATAATTTTATTTCAATCAAAGTTACCATACTCACCGTATCATTCATATCAATTTCTTATAAAGATGAATAGAATTTCTCTGTTTTCTCCAAAAAAAATGATGGATCGATAGTTGTTTTCCTTTAATATTTTATTTCATTCTCATAAATTATACAATGACTAAAAGTTCACATTTTTCAGTCAAACTCAGTGGAAAGGCCAAAGCTTATATCAAATTTGAGTCGGATCCCTTCTACATTCCAGCAGGGAAAAAATATCCGCTTTATATTCCGTGTTTCGAATAGGGAAAATGGAAATTCATTTTCTGTTTGGCTTTCAGATTTTCACTCAGCAAGAGCTGTCAAAAAATTTCATCTTATCGAATTAGCAGCTGAAAGGAGATATGAAACCCAGAAACAAACGTTGCATTATTTATATCATCGATTTTTGCATTCAGAAGACCAGGCCGGGGCGGTGAGGCCTTAGGGCGGCGAATTTTGAATATTTAAATGAAAATTCATAAAGAGCAATAAACAAGGTTATGACTTTGGGAAATATCGGGTCAAAAAATTCAATTTAAAAATATTGGTTCCGGAAAAATTCTTTGCATTCTTTTCTTCTTTTTAGGCATAAACTCCTTCAGAATCTAATGCGTTTTCAAATTGGATTAGAGTCGCCATAGACTTGAATTATTCTATTTCTCGACAGTAAATTAAGGTCTGGCTGCTGCAGGTGTCTTTTTGATAAATGTATCTTGATACGTCTTATGTTTATATTAGAATATCAATTATGCATTTAAATCTTTCTGTACATAAATCTGCAATTCGTCATCGAATAAAATAATTGATATTAGCATATCATTTGTTTATTTAACTCTTCTATCCATAACACTGTTATTTGACAATTGTAACCAACATATCGTGCTCCTAAGTCTAATGCTAATACGATGTGTATATGAATTAGAAATTCAATTTTTTATTGTGTTTAAATTGCACATGGTGGTAGCATGTTTAAAATTTTATAGAATAATTTAAAATACGAAAAGAATACTGGTTTATAATATGGTTTAAAATAATGTATTTACAAGAAGTGTTAATATTAAATTACTCATTTTATAAATGGCTGTTCTACAGTACTGTGCCAAACTGATTGATCATCTAGGTTTTGAATTAAAAGGTTTTATTCAAATGATTTTGACGTTACTTATAGAGGCATTTATCAGTTATAACGGTGATCAAAAACCTCCAAGAAAAACTTTCGACAAATTGGCTGTTTGAATCGTCAAATTATATAGCATGTGATATATAGCATAAATGATAATGCACTTGAATATATTTTTTAAAAATCGCATAGGCACGGATTTGAGTCCCGGTTTGGGTATGGTTGTTATTCTTCTGTGTTCTCTCTGCGAAGTGTTTGAATGTGCATTCCTGTAACAAGAGATTGTGCCAGCGAATGTGTCTCATGAAATAGCTAAGTAGTTATTTGCTGTAGTTGTTGCTGCTGAAAGAACAAGAGTCAATCACTCGGCTTAAATAGTTAACAGATAAATGTCAGCGTTCTCGTAAAGTGTCATGAGTAGCAACAACAAAATTTAGCATTTTTTTTTTCTTTCAGCTTTTTGATCACCACTAAAACCAAATGATACCCTGATCG
>JAPMOQ010005572.1:6451680-6600026 GCA_026543055.1 Argiope trifasciata
AATTAAACTTGTCGAGAAGACAGAAGGGAACAGATTCTGATGCCGTTTTCAAATAAGGTCATATATGTAAAATGTTATTTAACTTCCTGGAAATGCTTCCTAGAATTTTTTTATTGGTAATTATTGCGAAAAGCAGTAAACAGCATATGATTCTTTTAACCGATAAGTAGCCGGCGTCCTGACATGGGGGTAGAGTGTCTTCCTCGTGATCTGGGTCATCCCGGGTTCGAGTCCAGATACAGGCATGTTTGTTCTTCATCTGTGTTCTATCTGTAAGGCATGTGAATGTCCCCCCACGTGTAAAAAGATGTTGTGCAAGTGAATATGTGTGTCATCTTCATATGAGCTAGAAGTCAGACTTCTTCCCTCTGGTGCTCTGAGTTTTTACCCTCAGAAGTTACTGCTTCCCCTTTCCGTGGAAACGCGGACACAACCTCATTATTTTCAATAGATAAGTACCTTAGGGCTTATTACTCCAATTTAGACAAGCATAACCTTTTGATGTATTATTCACAGTTCCAAACTTTAACGTATGCAACGAAATTTCTTTTTTATCCCTGAAACACTGAGACATTTTTGGTACCTTACATATTTTTTATTTTATTTTACTTCTTCCGTTTTCTTTTATATTGAAAATTTTAAGCAATGAAAAATTCCTAACCACCTATTAAGAAGAATGCCTTTGTAACAGTCTGAAGTCAACATACTACCTTTAATTTTACGTTTTGACAGTTGAAAATTCTTATTATTTCATTATTTAATTATTTTTTATCTATTATATGTTATAGTAAAAGTTAAAAAAATTCAGAAATTTTCTTTAGTGTTGATGTTAGGTATCTTAAAATAACAATAAAATGCTTATTCTTATTTCATCTTTATAATTTATCCGTTTTATCATAAACCTGTACACTAGTTTGCATTAATTGTTTTTACATTCTATTGGCCCTTTCAACGCTTATTTTTTGCATTATAATTTTCTTCTAATATGTTCTTTAACATTTACCAGTATACGTTTACTTCTGAAACCTTTGTGGTATATTCATGATACACAAAATGTCTTTGGCATGGGGGGTCAAATGGCATGTGCGGCATTTTTTTTAATTTAATTTTATTTTTTCAGTTTGTTTTAATTATTTGCTCTTTTATATTTTAACTAAGAAATTTGGCCTATTTCTTCTCTTTTTTTGAAATGAGTAACATTGTGTAACATTGCCGAACAAGAGTATACTGCATAATTTAAATGTCTTGTTGCATTTTTCAATATTGATTTTAATCTAGAAATGTAGTCAAAGCATGAATTTTGGATTTTGAACTCCTATTCGATACACATAGGGGTGAATAAGAATGATAATTTCGTGTTAAAGAATCATTTTAACAGTACTCAACTCCCCAAAATATCGATCTTGTTTGTGGTATTTCACATGTTAAATCTGTATTGTTTCGAGATTTTGGGTTTTCAAATAAGCCTTAATTAAATTTTGAGATTCCTTAATTATTATTTTTAACTGGAAAAGATTAGTCTAAAAAATGTGCGGCATTTGAAATTTAAATACATATAAATCAAACATAATAGTCAAGGTGATTAAAAAATGTAACCTAAGAATATAAGACTTAAGTGTATAATGACATACTATCAAAACATTCTTTCTCTTTTGTGTAACACGAGAAACACTTGCTACACTCCTCTCTAAACCCTCTCACTCCCTAGTGAAAGCTGAAGATTCTCTCATTTCACAGTCATAGTCGTGGCCCTACCTATCCCCTCCTTTAAACCGCACTCGTGCAGATCCCCTCATTCCAGGCACGATCCGGCTCGGTAACCGGCCTATACGGCATCGAGCAAGATGGGATTTGCCGGGTAGCTGGACTGCCGTATGCCTTACGTGAAGTTGATGCAGAACGCAGGCGACACACAAATTCATGGCTGGCAATTCGAGCGACGCGGTCCTCCACCTAAACCTTTTTACCTACAAACATTTCGCCACGGAGCATTTTGGATTATGGTAGGAGCAGATGCTTGATGAATACCAGATGTGGTAGGTGGTGGTTTGAATGCTTTTCGCCATAGGGGAAATCTGACAAAGCGGCTAGGGTTTCGCCTTTCTGCTGCTCGTGTTATTGGAAATTCAAGATATTTTCAAGTCATTTTGTAGCAGAAGAAATGTGATGGGAGGTGTATGGAGTTTCAGGTATACACCTGGAGTTTAGTAACTTTGTGGATGTTGCTGATGAAGATTATTTGGAACCATCTAAGTATCTTGCATTTGAAATAAATTAGATATTTTTCTAAAAATTCTCTGAGATATAATAATTTATTAATTGTTCTTGGTGCCAAATAATTTTTAACCTCTATTTGTTCCAAAAAAATTCAATATAGTTGAATATGAAATTAAAATTAAGGTTCAAATTACAAGAAAACATAATTTTTTAAAGCATAACATTTTTTTTTTTACTTATTTATCTTATATAAGTAAAAAAAAAAATTATGTCATTTATCAAATAATGTTTAGCAAAGTAGAAATAGTTTTTTTTTCAATAAATGTTTCAAAAGTTCATTAAATGTATCTAAAAATAATTATTCTTCGTTTATAAAGTAGTGATGTTAACTTTCATGAACGCAATGTCCTTGCTTTAAAGCAATAAGGCGTGTTATCAAATATCAGAGTAATAATAATTATAATAAAAAAGAAGTTTTTAATGAACAAATCATTAAAAATATAAATTTTTGAGCATTCTCAATAGATATTATTTTTCAGGAAATAATTTTCAGGAAAAGCAGAGCAACTGCAAAATAACAGTTAGAATTTTTTTCTCAAATGATAAATATTTATCTACCTTTCTTGTATAAGAAACTAATACCCAAAAATTAAAGTAGTTTTTATGCAACTAATTTAAAAAATAAATATTTACTGAGTTTTAAAATCATATTTTGCTTAGTATCGTGTAATATACTGTCATTGCTTTCTTGATATTAATTCTTGTCTTCAAAAACATCCATTTCTTGCATTTCCTGCTCCTCAAGGATCCATAATTGAACGAAAGTCAGACCCTTTATAGAAAAATTCTTGCTTTGAATTCTTGTCTCTGAGGAACATTTGATAAAGTTTTCAGGTTAGATTCTTCATTTTTTTTTTTTTTTTGCTTTTCATTCTTTTTTTGTTTTAAACTTAACATTTATTTCCTTCATAAGAAAATTTTAGACAGTTGTAGGAAAATTTATTACACAGATTAATGGCGATATATGTATGTTTAAAGTATCTTTACTTAAAAGTAATTCAAAATTGGGAGTTCTAAGTTTTTTTAATTGTTATATCAGTGATTTATTATTAATTATTTTTAAGGGAAAAGTTAGTGTACTAATAAGAAAATAACCTTTTTAGCTTGCTAAGCTTAATTTCTGAAAAGTGGCGAATGTTCCCGCCTAATATTAAATACATGCTTAAGATTCAGCTTTGGGTACTTGTCAGTTGTAAAGGTGACAAAAAAGCGCCAAAAAACGCTCGCCATTTCGGAGATTTCACTAGTATGGTGATAGTGATACTAGTGATGTTCTTCTCACCTTTGAAATTTTTGATAAATAATAATAATGCACTTGTGTATATTTTTTTGTAATTTGGCGAAATTTTTTCTTGGTTCTTTTCAATCGCCTTTAAAATCAAATTGAAAACAGGTCATAATCCTTCTATGAAGCAAGGGATGCATTATCTTTAGAAAAATATTCTTAGTCTCAATAATAGAGTTTTTTTACATTTATACAAGATAATTCAAATAATTTTCGTTCTACTAGAATAAAACATTTGAATTCGTAATTGGGAATTCCTGTGATTAATAATAGTTTTTCGATTATTTTGTTCAGAAGTATTTTACTGGCAAGGAAGTAATTTTTCTAATATCTCTGTTCAAATCAAAACTGATGTTTTTAATTTCCCTAATTTATTTTCATATCTTTACAATTCACATCATGAAGAAAAATCATGAATTTAGAGACCTTATTTTTTAACACTTAACTAATCAGATCGCATAACAATTCGAGCCATGCCGAAATGTGTTAGTCATAATTAGTGTCAAAATGAGTATTTATGTAATAATGAATTTGGATACTTATCAGTTGTAACGGTAAGAAAAAAGCGCCAAAAAACTTTGCCAGTTTGGAGATTTAAATCGTGGAGAGAGATCGTGGAGTGTGTGGCTATAGTGTAAATTTGCGTGAACCTTCGGTTGGCGACAAATTTCAGCGATGATGCACTGCTTATGGTTTTCATAATGCTTTATTTTCATTGATATTTCTGTTTGGTTAAAAGACCAAAAACTGCTTTGGCGCCAATCTTGGCATCAATAGCCAAAAATTTAAGACGTGTCCAATTGTAAACTTTTATCCAATAGAGAGCAATTTATAAACTCTGGCTTATGAAAAGAGATTATTCGTGTTAATTACGTATCAATATTTAAATACATGATCAAAATTTTTGTTAAAAATGCACGCCCCTCATTCATCTGATTTCATACATTTTTAAATATTAATTATCCTTTTGAGTGCTGCCATATTCTTGAAATTTTCTCTGTAAATGGTAGGGATAAAAAAGACTAACAATTTGACGTATAATCCTTATCTTTTCCCCCTCCTTTTTCAAAAAAAAAAAAAAAAAAAAAAAAAATCTATACTAATTTTATTTGCAATCAACGCAACTTGAGAATGCATAAAACACCTTCTAGAAATGATTTAAACCTCTTGTCAAAAATTATCTATTTTCATTCGCGCATTATATAATCGGACGATAATTTGACAGTAATTATACGAACAGCTAAAACGATTTCCGGCTACGAGTTCATTAACAATCTCTTTCAATTTCACGCAGAAGTAGATTAATTTCAGCTGCACCGGAAATGTTATTTGGCGCTATTCGCCAGCTATCGATGCAACTTTGTGAATAATTCATGGCCGCCTTTTTGGCTTGTAATTTATCCGGTTTCCTGAGCTTTGGCACCTGTCAGCGGTGAATTTTTAAGTGGGAAAAATTTCCTAAACGCTCTTTGTGAATCCAACTTGAGAAATAATTGGATTATACATTTTCTAGCAGCCTAAAGCCTACCAGTGCATATAATTAAAGCTTTTTCGCACGAGCACGTTATTATTGTGAGATGTTGAAGAGATGTGTTAACAATTTAACTAAATTTTATTCTAGAAGAGTATAATTACTACAAACTTATTTAATATAAGAAAGTGCTTTTGTAAATTATGCGTCAGTTATCATTTTGGCTCTTCAGGTTTTTGATTTATAATTTCGTTCCACAATACTTTGGGTATTATATTTGAAGTTATTCTGTCTACTAGAATAACTTCAGAGGTTGTTGTTTATTAACTGAGAATGCGTCAGCTGTTTTGCATTAGATAATAATCACACCAAAATTTTGAATGTCATAAAAATTATTAATGTGAAATTTACAAAGTACAATACTATTTAGACAACCGTGCTTGTCATGATCCAGATCAAATTCGCATGTTATTAATAACTAAACAATATTAGAAGATGATTACAAAATAACCACTGAATAGCAAAGTAGATTACCACTTAGAGTTATGAAGTTATGCTCTGAAGTTATTCCATGTAGATTACCACTAGAAGTTAGTTGTTTTACAGTTGGATGCATTTGGATAATGCATTAGCTACAAAATTATTTAATTGAAAGAAACTAAATGTCAAATATAAAAAAAAAATCGTCGCACAAAGCTGTTGGTATTATTTTGAATTCACTGTAATTAATCAAGTTTGGATTTTGTAATTTTTCACCATAGAATGCATCTACATTTATTGCATTATAAAATAACCATATTGAAATGATGGTCATATATCCTCATTATTGAGAAACTGACAAAGGTTTCACAATCAAACCAATATGCGACAACTGTACTAGCCATCACCCAGACCAAATATATGTTTTAAGTTATTTTTACTCAACAAAATTTGAAATTGATTACAAAATGGCTGAAAGGAAATTGTCACTGAAAGAACCAAAAATTTGATACAATTGGATGCCGTGTCTGATATAAAGTTATTTAATTGGCAGAAATCAATGGTATGTCAAACATAAGAGCTTGAATACAAAATATTTAAAATCTAATCTATTTTTGACCTAATCAAAGATTTCCGGGTTTTTTTTCGGGGGCTATGGATTTTTAACATATTAAAGAATCTTCCTACTTAGGATTCTGCCATCTCCAACTTCCATGAAAAGAATTTTACCATTTTGAATTATTAATTTAACCATTTATCTTCAAATTAAAAGAAAATTATTTTTTATTACTAAAGTATAACTCTGAGCAAGCTCTATTTTGATTTTTTTTAAATTTTCTCCAATGTGCCTAAAATGTATTTGATGTCTTTCACTCTTTGCGATCATTCATGTAGTACCTTATCATTATCATTTGTACATCATTTTTATATTCCACATAATATAATCGTACATTGGCGACGTCTTTCATTGATTTAAAACCTTTTGCTTTTCTACTTTCTACTTTAGTCTAATCTATCTTTTTAGAGAAACTCTTCATCATATGAAATGTTTTGTAATCTCAATATGTGGGAGTAAAATCTTAGTTTAAATTCATTCCATTCTGACTAAGCAGCACAATGTTTCCATTTAATCAGCTGTGTGCTTAAAATTTGACTCCATTACCTAAGGACTGAACAATGAGAATGAGACCTTTATTTACTTGAAGACGTGAAAAATCACTCGAATCCTTTTAACATTATTTCAAATTGTAATGCCAATAAACGCGTAGCAAATGTCAGAGAACACAGTTTTAGTGGAAGCTTTATAAGTCACATAACATCCTCAAGATTGAGTAATCACTTTTAGTCTTGTGGTCGTGCGACCTGGCTACGAACCATAAGATCGCGAGGTCGATCCTAGATAACACCAACACAGGGAAATCAACACAATAACTCCCTTTGAGAGTGTGATACTTAATTTGAAAAAAAAAAAAAAAACAATCTTTCAACAAGATGGAACGCAAAGATGTTTTTTAATATTTAGTCAAATTCACTTCAATTCTAGGAATGGAAACAATGAAATATTTCCTATTGTTTATTAATATAGCATATTCCTTAAGTTTATTAATATAGCATACTGAAACATTTAATTCAAAATAGAGAAATTATGTGTATTTATATATTTAATAAAAAAAACATGGTCAAATACCCAGTGTCCCACAAGGTACGCAGTGTCTAATATTCAAAGATTCTGATAGAACATGTCCAGATTAATATTTTGATGTATTTGTAACAGTCTAAATTGGCACTGACGTTCTATTAGGGGGCCCCACGCGTTATTTATCAAAATACTTATTTTGACGTGTTTTATCCGAATTTATAAATATAAAAGGCTACATAACTTGTGAGACACCATGTACATTCAAAAGCTAAAGCAAGCGAAATTTTCTAAAACTGCCCATTTTTACATAATTTTGCAAATTTATTTATTTTTCTCCGATTCTACATGCTTCAAAAATTTCAAATTAAGGAAAGAATATCATGGAAGTATTTTTATCCATTAAATGTGGCAACATAGACCATATTAATAATATTCGAAGCTAGGGTTGAAAATTACTTCCAACAGAAACAAGTCTCTGTTGGAAGTGAATCAATCCAACAGAAAAAAGTTTCTGTTGGAAGTGAATCAATCCATAAGAAAAAAGTTTTACAAAAAGCTTTTCACTCTCCCAGATTTATTCTTTATATTTTTTACTAAAAAATATGTGAATTTGGTTTTCATTGTCAATCTTTAAATCTTAGGCAAAATTCATTTAATTGGTTAATTGATGAATCTAATTTTAGTAATTCAAAATTTTTTTTGGGAAAAAAATTGAAATATTAAAATCTTAAAAACTATTAATAATGTCAGAATATGCTACTGTAGTTAATAGTTAGTACCCATAAGCGAGTATACCCATTATTGACATGTAATTTTTTAATTCGTATTTGAGTTTTCCACATTATGCTTCTTTTTAAAAATAGGAACTATTCCCCGCACTTAAAAGCGAAATAAATATGTTTTTCTTAGCAACCAATCTATGAACATTTTAAAGAAAATCTCTCTTCCAGCAACTATATAATTATAACTCAACCCTCTTTCCTTCTTAAACCAAGCATAAATATTAAACTGAGAGTCAGCGTAATAGTTATAATATTCTAGTTAAGTCGCAGACAATCTTAACTAGATTCTGCAATTTTTAAACCTCAAAAAGCACAACTAGGAATAATACCTCTTAAAGCTGGTTTAACTTACAGCTGCCTTGTGTCAGTTGAGGTTCTAAGTGGTGCTCATTCTCGGATCTGAGGCGCGAAAAGATAACACAAACTCAGGCAGCCAAGGCAAAGGAAAACAACCGCAGGGCGGGAAAATTAAACGATCTCTCTCTAGAAGAAAAGAATGAGAAAAAGGTCCAGATGCGTTTCGACAAAGAGAGAAAGCAAATAAACAAAAAGAACAAAGACAGACGTAGAAAAAAAAAACATTAAACGAACACCTAAAGAGCGAGACCAAATGCCTGTCAGGCTCTCTAACAGAAGAGGAAACACAGCTGCACCAAGTCCACTCGTTGAGTTTTTAAAGAATTTTCCAAGGTTATTTATTTTTAGATAACTTGGAATGAAGCTATCTAGGAAAACAATGCATCTGAGCATAGGCTGCTGCTGTTTGTCCATTTTTTTTACACCCATTATTTTTTCGGGTGCATTTAAAGTTCAAATATTTGATGTTTTCTCCCAACCAATTTCGTGGAACTTCTTTTTTTTCTGTGAAGAGAATGAAAATAGAAGTTTTTTCCCCTCCATCTTGTGCTTGTTGGTATCATATGGCACAATGTTCGATGTCTGTTTCTATTAAAGGAATAGAAGAAAAAAATATAATAATAAATAAGTATTACAAGAATGGTTTAAAGTTCGGGCCATCTTAAAGTAAATTTGACATAGGATAAAAGATTGCTTTTGAGAATAAGAGGTTCTATTAGTTATATGATATCCTCTTCCGAGTCTTTCAAAGCATCTTGAACAAATTGCACTCGGATTTCAGATGGCTGCTTTTTTCACTTAGCTCTGAAGTAAGACACATTGAATCTTGTAACAAAGAATTCCGATCAAGATTGGGTTTATTCGCAGAATTAATATAATTTCAGAAGTTGGGTTGGAAAAAAATAGTTCCGAATTCGGTAAAATATTTTTAGTATGAATGTGCAATTTTAAGATAAAATTAATTTCGTTGATGTATTTTACGAAGTGTCATTTCTCTACAATTTATTGAAACATTCAATACTCTCTTATTATTTACAATGTATTTTAATTGTGTTTTTAAAATTATTAGCTTAAACAAAAGAAACAATATCAAATTTTCTATATAATAATTATCAAAATATAGATAATTAAAAGAAAATAATAATGCCTATGTTGGATATATTATTAAGGCGCGTAATGGTGTATTTGGATTGTTGTGAAAATTTGTGGTGTAACAGATAACGCTGCTCAAGTTGTCTCTTAATGAATGTATTCTGCGTATTAATAATGATCGATACATTGTTATAGCATATATTTGTACATGAGTTGTTGCTGTTGATGTTATGGAAATCTGTGGTACAAGAACCAATACTGCCCATCTTGTTTCAGCTTATTAATGAATGGATTAAGCTTATTAATCGCTTACAGCAACTTAGTAATTTTGAAAATATTACTGATGCATAAAATGATATAGTTGGACTGTTGTTATGCCAATTTGTAGTGCAAGAGCCACTGTTGCCCTCGTTGCTTTAAACGTCTTATTGAAACTTCAACCATGGGAGGATGAAAAAAGTGAAAATATAATATATTTTAGACAAATACTTTCCTTATAATTTAGAATGAAAGTGAGAAACATGTTAATTGATAATCTAAAAGATATCAAATCAAGTAAGTTAAAATATTCTGAAAAAAACTTATTTACTTTTATACAAAATTATAGGTGACCATATCCTATAAATATTTAAAGAAAAAATATCCCAATGTCCTTACATAGGAGAAAATAATAGTTTTCGTAGTTTTTATTAAGGTATATTAGGTATTAGAATGTATTTGAAAGCAGAATAATATAAAATTATAATTACACAACAATTAAAAATAACATTTTGAAGTTCAAAACAAATCAATTGAATGTTCAGATACAAATTCTACTAAAATATCTGGATTGTACAGTGTCGTGGTACTCATAAATAACGAATAAAAAATACGTATTACTTGCATAGCACATGGAATGTTAGAAAAATTATACTTGCTTAGCTATAATATTCTTCTATTCATAGCTTATTATTGGGAAGCTCATTCCAATATAGTCATTGAGAGACTCTAAAGTGATATATCATTTCATCTCCCCATATTATATTATGTTATCATTTGAGGTTGAAGCATATTTTATACTTTATTCATACCAGAAACAAATTCTTTCACTTGGAACATCTTATGTAAACACTAAGCAAATTTCATTTGGAAGATAAAAATATAATAGATAGAGATGGTATCAAATATTATCACGGAATTTTTTTCCTCTCAATTCTTAATGTCAAAGGGTTCGCTTGCATAGTGGGTGTACAGTGTAACACAAACAGCAGGCTCAATAACATAACGACGTAAGCAAGCAATACATAGCAGCACACTTAGAACAAACAACAGCACAAAAGTAGTAATTGGTAGTTAACATTAATCACAAGACAGAAAGAGCTCATACTAATATCCCTCCAAACGTTTGCTATTCTCCTTTATACAGAGGAATCCAGATATGGAATGTCTGGCTGCTCAACACATGATTCGATGCTGCTTCAGTACTTGCCCCCAAGACTAAACAAAGAGTTTGATTCTCACTACGTCAAACGCTTGAACATCACTCAACGCCAGCGCTTTCGGGACTAAATCAATTCATTGTTGATTCCCTTGACTTCTCTATACTACTCTCATTGACTTAGACTACAGGCCTTCCTAGATTCTAGAGCAGGATACAGAAGGTTCTAAAACCATCAAACATAACTGTAATCTTAATGGTCATATCACCAAAATTCCTGAAAATTTCAGAATCATCTATTTTGTAGCCAAATTCATTGCCAAGCCCTGGTATTATTGATCTGGCATCCGATAAACATCCAACAGAGTTGACATTAAAACTATATTTTCAGCCTTGGAATTATTTGGGATGGGAAAGAACTCTGAAGATTCATAATATTACTGATATGTATATTCTGGTTTTTACTGAAATAAATTAACTTGCGCCTAGGAAAATGAAAAAAAAAGTTGATGATGTAGCTGAGATGGATTATAGCTATTGTAATGAAGGATAATGTTGAAAAGGACGTCAAAATACTTTTAGAAGTTGTTAGTCATAAAAAGTGGTAATGCTTTCCTCCTTTTCAAAAAGCATCAAATTTTCTTTTGTCACCTCTAAAAGTCATTAATTTCTCTTTCTCGGGCTTTCTTTGTGAATTTACATTTGTTTTAACAGGAAAAAAAAACTACAGAAATATAAAGGCAATTTATCATTTTCCAAATGAAAAACCTTGATGAGTTTAAAAATAGCCCCTTTAAATAGTAATAAATTTTACATTAACATGTTTACATATTTCGCCATGCCAACCAATCACGAACTTTTTCACAAATGAGAGCAATTTCTCATTTCTCAGCAATTTCTCTTTTGGTGTTGAGTAGGTTAAAAAACAGAAAAGGGAATTTGGACCACAATATCACCATAAACTGAAATTAAAATAACAGAAGAAAGTTCTTACATAATTTTTGTTTCTGTTTCTGTCAGAAATAGCATACGATTTCATTAATATCAAAAATGAAAAGTATCTTTATTTTTTCGTTTCTTTTCCTAAATTAACAGATTATTTGTTTATTATGAGCACTATTTCATTTTTCATGTTCTCTGCAATACTTTCCAAGTTGTCAAATATTTTTTGGAGTTTTTACTTTTCAATTTGATTATTTATTTTTACTGAACAAAAAACGTGTACTCAAGATAAAATATTTACCGTTAGTGAACAATTAAGAGTTTTCCTGGTTTGTTCATGCAATTAATAACCATTTAAACCCCAGTTGAAAATGTAATTTAAAAAAAAATAAGCTATAGCAAATTATAATCAAAAATTAGAAAAGAAGACAGAAGAAAAATTATTTTTATTGGAAATGTATGGTGAGTATGACATTTCCCATAAAAAAATTATGGGAAATGTATGTGTGAGTTTGCTGATATTCTCCAGAATAGATTAATTGATTTGGAATTACTAAATTCTGGATAAATATGCTTTAGAGCGTAAGAAAATATTCTTTGAAGAAATGGAAAAAAAACTTCGAAAATTAAAGGAAATTTTCTCGTTATTCTACGATAAATCCTGAAAATATCTCAAGAAACATTTTATTCGTTTTTAAATTTAAAAACTATTGTTACTGATATCCTTTTAATTGTTGTACACTTATTCTGAGTTTTTACAAAATTTTTGAAGTATTTTTGTATAATTTTCAGCATTGCATTTTATGGTTACAATGAAATTAAAACCGCTTTCATTAATTCATCAAATATTTAATCACGTGATCGTCTTCCATTGTCTGAAGCTAATCAAGAAAAATTTCATTTGTCATCTTTACTGTTTATAAGCGGAATAAGAAACGAAAGATACAATTTCTTAAAAGGCAACATGCAATTAGAAGTTGCAATACATCTATACTACTAAAAAGCTTTCTGTTGTATCAGGGCAATGCATAAAAGTTAAAGGTTATGTATTTGTTAGTTAAAAGTTAAAAATGCAAAGTTAAAACATGCAAAGTTAAATTTATGTATTTTTAATATATCATGGTGCTTGAATCAATTAAAAGATTTCAAGTAAATAGTGAACAGTAATGTGTGTTACGTTATCAAAATAACACAGCATTAATATGTTCCCAATTTAATGCTGAAATATACTTTTTATGATATCTTGATCATCAAGCTATGGATAAGAAATATAAATGATATTAAACACAACTAATACAGTCATGATCCAGGTGGTTGTTAAAAATAGTTTGTAAATAATTCAAAAAGAAGGTTCTCATAATGATTATACTAAAGAAATATAAAGCTCATTATGGCATAATTTTTTTCTGTCGTACAAAGATAATTCACAATTGATGTTTCACTTAATAAGAATAATGGTATTTACATAAAGTATTTATTATAATTTTGACGTCACTTCCATTCAAAATCAAGATTCTCACATGAAACAAAACTTCGTGATAAGATCAAAAGCCTTATTTGTTTTCCTTAATTATACTGTAAGGATATTGTGCAAACATTTTGCAAGACAAAGAAAATATTCCAGTGCAATATCTTAAAATGTATTTATTTACCATTTGTGTTCCTTTGTCTACTCTCCGCCACCAAAGCATTTTTACCGTTCCGGTCGTGTGTCTGCTTCAGCCACCGCAGAAACGTAAAAAAAGAGAAACGTACTAAACTTAAATTTTATTCGTCGTATTTATTTCCATTTAAGGTATATCAGTTTACACTTTCTACTAAAGAACTGAAATGACTAAGGAACGTATTCAAGAACCAATTTTCACAGTGCTTCTACCAGTTCGTGATAAGGATTCCTAATACAGCCGCCTCTAACTCGGTATGCATGACACGGTAGCGAGTCAGCTGTATCTCGATCGCTAAATAATCGACAGTATTTGGAGATACTTCATAAAATTCGAAGTAGTATGCTGCCAATTCTGATAAGTGTAATTTGTCAATCTCGAATTTTAAGATATTCCAAAATGGCAAAAAGATATTGACGGAAGTGTACAGTGAAATTGAAACTAGACATGACGAATCTTATTTTGACAATTTGAACACTGACTATGATATTGTAAATTCTAACATGGGGCATCGTCGAGATCAGATCATCGTCCTTAGATAGAGAAGAAATACTTAATAGCAGATAACATATAATGCTCAGCTATCAAGTCGTCACAAGTATATATTGTGCTGTCGGTTTCAATTGAAATATTAAGGCGGAAGATGGCAAATTATTTTTGCGACACTTGTAATCGAAAACCAGAACTTCACATTGGAGATTATTTGAAAGATATCAAACGATGGCTTATTATTAACTATAATTTTTACAGTAAAACATTGCCTTAAAATATATTATTATGTTTAAGTGTTGAAGTAGACAAAGGAATGAATGAATTGTATTTTTCCTTCATAATCTTGCATACTTTTGTCACATTTCTAACTCAGGAGAAATTAATTCCGACCAGCACGACAACTGCGTCCATAATTATTATTGATAACATACATTTAACATATAGCACACTTCATTTGAAGTTGCATAAAGTCTCCAGTTCACTTTTACATTTGAAATAGAAATGTGTTACAGAACCTGGATTTAGAAAGAAACTTGTGGAGAATTGAGCTGATGTTGCCGATATAAGGTTCAAATTTGCACGAAGTTTCTACTTACATTCTTTTATATTTAGTATACTTAAAATTGTTTTTTAGTGAAGTCCTTTTTAGAAGAAAGCCATGAAGCATAAAATCGTTTGAAAAATGAAAATATTTAAACATTTGAGCTAAATGCAATAAAGCTTTTAAAAATATTTTATTTGTAGTTAAAAACGTTTATTGATATTTTGTGTGGGTTCTTCTTTCAACTTAATAATTTCGGTGCCGTTTTCCAATGCAGTAATCAAGCTTAAATCTGCCTACGTTGAAAACTCTGGTATTCGACCACATTGGCGATTTTTTAAAAAAAGTGTTATTTCTTGTAATTCAGACGTTTATTTTTCCAAAACAATTTGTTTTTTCTTAGAAAGGGAAGGTCTAACATATTATCCAGTGGAATTTTAAGTAAAATTTATTTTTCTGCTAAATTTTTCTTTAACATCAATTTTAATTTTCATAAAAATTAGCCACCATTAACATGGTATCTCAAAAACTAATACAGGCATTAACATAAAAATTTCAGCGTGTGTTTTAAATAATATGGGCAATGAAATGAACCAAAAGTTTGATTTTTGGTGAAATACTTTTTCTGTTATGTTTTTAGAAAAATTAAGTTGCGAATTTATGGAAAAAAATGCATATATAAGTATATTTTTACCCGCAATTACTTTGCATCTCAAAATGTTTCTTAGATTTTGGTTCATTTCATTCATCATTATATTCTGTAACGTGTGTACAAAGAAAGATAGGATTGTTGCATTACGATTATGTGTAGAGTGTTAACCGTTTTGGTTAAATTTCACTAAAATTTACCACAAATTTCTAAAAAAATATTATATTCTCGAATAATATTTTTGTATTTATAAAGTTAATAATTCATAATACATCTAAAAACCAAAAATAGTTTTTGAAAAATCTTATTTCTCAAAATTTTTACTTCGAACGTAGTCGGTTACCTTAAGAATATTTTAAAGCCTAATTATGTTCATATAAAGCAGTAATATTAAAAATCAAATGGCCTTTTATCTTTAATTCCATACGACTCAGCTATAAAATTAATTATTTTTTCTGAATAAAGCATTGAGAAACGAAACTTTTCTAACAGTCACTCTATTGAATGAGGGTTTCCATGACATCGGTTGAATATTTTCGTATTCCAGTTTTTTAATTCTTTATCCTTAATAAAACATTCTTTTAAAATAATTCAGTAAAGAAAATTCCAAATAATTTCCATTTCAAGAAAATGGGAAAATATGAATCCTCCGGCATTATAAAATTTCCGTAATAGAAGAATTTACTTTTTGCAATTCATAAATTGCCTATAAAAGTCTGTTGCTTAAATTTATATAAAAATTAAATAACGTTTAGTTTTGAAATTCCATTCTGTTCACATCTTTTTTTTAAAAAAAATCGAATTACATGTTGCAAAATACATTTAAGAGCAATTAGAAGAAGGTTTGGACAAGTAAATGGTTGCTACATAATGCAAGATTGTGCAACCAGATCGATGAATTTCAACTTCTTACTTTAATGAAGGCAATTTAACAATTTTTCTTGACAAAAATGGGCTTCCTATCATTTCAGAAAATGGTCAGGTAATATAAAAAGATTGAAATGTGTTGTATTTATCTTTTTATACCCACATAAGCTAAAGCATTCCAAGATATTACAAGTCAACAATAAAATGTATTTTAGTATTGTTTTTTTACGAGAAATAATTATTGATTAAAATGGAATCCACGAAATATTCCTTCCATTACCTTTTCCTTTAAGTAAAAATAAAATGGCGCGTGTTATGTTTTCCTTCCAAGTAAAATAAAATAATCGACTTTATAAAAATAAAGTTTTCTTCTTTGATGAATTCTCTCCAAAAATACTTTAAAATTTGCAATTTAACGGCAAATTTATTGATTGAAAATAATTAGGAGCATTTCTGAGAAACAGCGGTATAACGTAGGCATACGGTTTGGTCTATTGCTATCACGAAAAATATAACGTACCAAATGATTTTATTTTAATTACTTTCATTTTTGTTTCTTCGTATATAAAATATACAAAGAGAATATACAGTATTAATTTTTTGTTCAACAAATTGAAAATATTAAAGCTTTATTATGCTACTATATTTCTATAATAAATATTACTTTTTTCATAAAGCTCCCAATCTCTCTTATGAATTTATTTGTTCAATAAGTTTTAATCTTTTTGAAATTTTATTTTTTAAATAATTCTTAAATTGTTACTATTTAAAAGATTTTTGAGAATTTTTTTACATCAAACATTTTACCTCATGTAAGAAGGATTAACATCCAATTAGTTTCAAATTCGTGGAACAGTAATAAATCCATTTACTTTTTAAAGAACTTCTGACATCAGTTTTATTGAAAACTAGAAAGACTTATTAAAATATATTTCCGGAAGACATAGATTTATTAAACTTCAACTCGAATCATGTTAGCTGATTCGAATAGAAAATTATACAAGCATGTGTAATACAATATAGCTCTGCTGCAAATGTTCGTGGAGAAAGTTAAAAAAATAATACTGCCTAGCTAAAAGACAAAATATTAGGTGCAAACTCAAGAAACGATAGACATTAAAATTTTTAAAAAAGATATTCATAGCATTTCTCAATTCATGATGTATTGCTAACATATTACTCGTATGTTGCTCCAATTAATTTACTGTAAAAGCTCCTTATTCGCTCTTCCTTCATTCGCGGTTTCACTATTCGCGGATTAAAAAAATGTGACCCAATTCCTCTATTCGTGGCTAAAAATTTCTTTATTCGCGGATCTAATGAGTACATACACAGTAATAAAAGGATTCCAGTAGGTATCCAACCCAATATCCTTTGTAAATGCAGTCAAATGGACTAGTAAAAAAAAGTAAAATAGATCTTATTACACTTTTGCATAATGCTCCAGTCTTTAATATGGCAATTAAAGATTGTTGAAAATTATACAAATACAGAATCGATGACTCAATTGAATACAATAATCCACTGGAAACTTGAATAAGAAAAATGAATAGGCAGGTAATAATAATAATAAGGAAAAACTAAAGTCATTTTTTTTTTTTTTTTGCTTCTTCATTGGCGCCACTTCCGTCTGGCCAGATGAGTCAAAAATATTTTTAATGTTGCTGTTCCGTTCTATGTTAAAAGCCGCTTTGCGTGTTGTATTGTTTCATCATTCATGTTCGTTACAAAAATCGAGTAACACGTCTCTACCGCTCTTTTTCTAATTTATAATGCCAACTAAAAAAAACAGAAAAAAAAAACGAGAAACGAGTTTTGACACACACACAAAAAAAATGCGTTTTACCGCTTAAAGTGAAAATAGAAATGCTTGATCGTTTAGACTTTGGAGAATCATTTGCATCCACATCACGCTCATTCAATGTCAACGAATCGACTGTACGATCGATAAAAAGAAATAAGGTCGTCTGTAGCTTCAATTTCACTGTCAGTGAAAATTGTTCGTTATCTAGCAATAGAAAAAATGGAAGTGGCGTTGTCATTATGGATCGAAGAGCACAACCGAAAAAGGGTGCCCCTGAGTTGTCCAATGGTCCGGGAAAGGGCAAAGCATTTAGCAAAGCACTCTCATTTTAATGAACCTGATGTTAGCTGGAGTGGTGAATTTACAGATGGAGGATTTCAAGCATCGGAAAATTGGTTCAATAAATTTAAGGTGAGACAATCATTGTATAACATTAACCCTTTGCACTCGAGGACTCCGGAGCGGAGCCATTTAAAATTGATCTACGAACTCGAGGGATCCGCTACGGAGACAATACAAATGATTTTCAGTTTTTAACATAAGAACAAAAACAAATCGTAAAATCTAGTTATAGGATGTTTCGCATCACACTTCGGACGATTACAAAGTGTAATAATTTTGTAATTTTTTGTTTTTTTTATATATTATAACATTTGTATTCATAAAGAATTTAAAAAAAATAGCATAAAACGATTACTTTTCTTTTAATGCGTATAGCAAACTTACAAGTGAATAGAATCTTTTCACTAAAATTGCTTCGAGTTGTTGGTAATACAAATGAAAAAAAACTTCGAGTGCAAAGGGTTAAAATCGTTGGTGAAGCAACATCTGCAGACATTGCTGCAGCAGAACGATATCCATAAAAATTTGCACACCTGGTAGCTGATTTAGGATACAAACCTGAGCAAGTATTTAATGCAGACGAAACTGCACTGTTTTGGAAGAGAATGGCAAACAAAACATTCATTTCTAAAAGCGAAAAGCCTGTTCCTGGATTTAAGGCAGCAAAGGATAGAGTTACACTGCTGCTATGGTCTAACGCAGCTGGAGATTGTGTCATTAAGCCACTGATGCTTTACAGATCGTTTAATACTCTGGCTTTAAAACATCAAAACAAGGACAACCAGCCAGTGTTTTGGCGCGCTAATAAGAAAGCGTCGATTACAAGCGCTATTTTTTGTGACTGGTTCCAGAATTGTTCTGTTTCTGAAGTTGAAATGTATTTTAAAAAGCAGAATTTAGACTTTAAAGCACTTCTAGTTTTGGACAATGCACTAGGTCATCCTCGCGAACTTGAAACTAAGCATCCAAATATATAAGTGAAATTTTTACCTCCCAACACAACGGCTTTGCTTCAGCCTATGGACGAAGGAATAATCCATGCCTTTAAGCTCTATTACATTAGACGAACCTTCAATGTCATATTGGATAATATGGAGTGTAATCCTGATGTGAATGTTATAGAATGCTGGAAGAAATTTGACATAGCAAAATGCATCGTAAACATAAAAGAATCATTGGAAGAACTGAAACCACACACATTAATGTCATGCTAGAAAAAACTGTGGCCTTCTCTGACTGTGGAAAATGACGAAAAATCTGTGCAAGTTCAAACTTTGACTGCAAACATAACCGAAATCGCGAATGGAATAAGGCGAGATAAGTGCGAACAGATAGAATCAAGTGACATTCAGGAATTGCTTGAATTGCAAGATGAAGATTTGACTTAAACCGACATGGAGGAAATGTTAAATTCACTGCCCATTGAAGAAGAGGCTTCAACAAGCACTGGAAACGTGACATTTCATTTAAAATATCTTAATGAAGGTTTAAGAATGGCAAATGAGCTTTGTGATTTCTTTATGAACATTGACCCGTCTATGGAACGAAGTATTATTTTTTAGAGGTAAATTGCTAATGCGACTGCTGCGTATCAGTCTGAATGGAAGGAGCTTTTAAAAACTGCCAAGTAAGAGAAAATTACAAAATTCTTCAAACCATTGCCTAAGTCTTAAGATAATGAATCAAAATATTCCAAAACCAATTAAATTGATTTTTTATATATTTGTTTTTTTCTTTTTTTATTTTGTCACCTAGGAACATATCCCCTATAATCCCATATAAATTACCATTCCGTATTCACGGCATATTTACGGAACGCATACCCCGCGAATAAGGAGCTCTTACTGTATAATTATCGACAAATAATATTTGTTTAAGAGCACTTTCTTCTTTAAATTTACGCAGGCTATCTCATGATATGTTAGCAATGTGGTACAGAATCCTATCTTCCATCGGCCAAAATATCTTTAGTTTAATTTTACCTTTCTGTGAATTACAAACTTACGCTATTTTGAAAAATTCAGTAACGCTTTTAGAGGAACACATGTTATAGAATATAGGTTTTCAATTGAAGTTTTAAACCACTTGGTAAGAAATTCTTTTACACCGCATTTAAGGCAAACTTTCCTAGGATGGATGTAGTTACAAAATACTTTGAGAAATTTTGAACATATACACCAAAAAAAATCTTCAAATGTTGGCAATATTGCGCTATAAAAGGTAGCTATAGTGAGATTAGGTCTGTATCCTTTTTATCTTAGACGCTCGACAATATTTGAGTATGAAATGAATCTAGCAAGATATAAAGGCCACTGGACAATAATCTGAAGTTCTATATTCTGAGAGGTCAATAGATATATATCGCTTTTATTACTTTTTTTACAACCACTCAACTGACAACTTTTGTATAATATTTTTTCATAGACGATAATAAATACTGTCACATGGCGAAAATTAATATTTTAGGATCTATGCAAGGGGGTGAGGTCTGATTTCAAGATGAAATTTTGAATAATTCCTCCCCATATGTTTCTTGTGTACGCTTTGTATTTCAAAAATCACTCGGTACCTTTACTAATAAAATATCACATTTTCTTTTATTGCTGCATTATTTTATTTCTTGTGTTGTCTGTACAATAGATATAATTTATTTGAAGCATGTTAAGAATTTTGCATACCTTCTATTAACCCATTGAAGAACCAGTTTTTAAATCATAGTACGTTAAGATATTTCTTGGACTGATATTGGATTAACAGAAAGGAATTAATTTAGCTTATTAGATCCATATAATTTCATTAATAATAATTAATTACAAAATCTAGGCATATTATTTTGTAAGAGGTTAGAAACATCTAGAAACAAACAAACTAGAATTAACCTACTTAACTTCATTCAAAGGTTAATGAATTTGGAAGTATGCATATTTTCCATGATCCTGGAAAGAGTTAAAACGTGTTATATTAGTTTATTAATCCATTGTCTTAAAATGAGCTTAAAGAAATTGAAAATGTCCATTGTTTATTTTTTTAGTTGATTGGAAATTTTGGAGAGTATAAATAAATGGTAAATAATATAAATATTTATAAGATAAACAATGTACTCAAAATTCATCCAAAAATTTTTACATTACATTAATAAATTTGTTTATTTTGTGGTATCATCATTTCTCCCTAGTTATTCTCCCCCACCCCCCCACTAATAAAATTTCCTTCTTGTAGACAATGTTTATACAAAAAACAAATTTCTATAAATAAAAAATCGAAAAATCAAAACCAGATTTCTAACATTTTTTTTTAATTTTGTAAATGAATGAAAACTATAGTACAATAATAATATGTTCTTCTTTAATTTGACTTTAATTTCTTTTTTCATTTGATTTATTTTATATGTTATTAGTTTAATTTAACTGTGTTACAAGAGAGTTAATTTACTTTAATATGTATTTTATTTAACTTTTTTACAAGAATGGTAATTTTTTTATTCTCCAAATTTGTCACATTTCTACAATAAAGGAAGGCACAAAAAATTTATCGGAAAAATCGTGCGATTATAGCATTTATATATAGCTTCAATTTTCATATATTTTTTTCTTATAAGGTAATGAAATACATAAATTAAAATTCTCTAAGAAAACTTACCACATGCTTTTATTTTATTCAAAACAACTGTTTGTCAAAAGACCAGATTCGTATCATTTTTGCGATTAATTTTCCATTGCAAGATAAACTGTTTGTAACAGTAAATATATATGTCACGATAAATACAGCCAAAGCTTTAGATATATTTCACAAAGAGATTTACTCGATCATTAAATGTTCCGAAAACAATATAAAATCATTCGTAGTTTCACTAGCATAATCCGATTACTCCAGAGGTAATCTAATCCACTTGAGCCAAAACTCGGAATTCAACAGTGATCTGAAGAACAGTACAGACAGAGATTTAATCCGGTATACAGCATTGCATTTCGAACTAATAATTTCGTCAGGTGTTTCCCCTTTGCGATTTGTTAGTAAACAGAAACTTGGATACCGGAAAATTTATCTATAGATGAAAACAAAATCAACATGTTTAGTTATATATCTTAAAACAACTGACGAAAAATTATTGCATATATATTTCGCGTATATTAGAAATTGCTTAAGATTGAATCAAATTCTATATTTAGATGAGATTTCATTTAAAAAAAATTTATCTATATAGACTTTTTTTCTTGAAATAAAACGTGATTTTACAAGCACAAAAACATTTTTCTTAACTTACTTTTAGAATAAGTATACACAACATCCGTTTCGAAGTTTTTGTAGTGCACTACGGAGGCCAGAACAATATGAATGACGCGTATGTTGGGGGACCTCGGTTTAATTTTGTTTCTTCATTTATGTATTTATATTTAATATTTCTGCTTTTTCAAGTCTATCAATGTAGGTATCTTTCCAGAAAAAACGCAATTTTACATACACAAGAGCAAAGATTTTCATAACTACTGCAATTAATTATTGGAATTGATGATCATTAGAATTATTATTAGAAATACGATTTTACACTCAAGAAAAACTTTTTTTTCGTGATTAACTATAAGTATACTTATTATCAGTTACGAAAGTATGCAGTGTACTATAATGGTCAGAACAAGGACGCATGTTTTAGGGATCCTTGGTTCGAGTCGTCCTTTTTATCTCCTTTTGTACTTAATTATCTATATAGTTTTCTAAAAAATGCTGTTTTACACATGCATAAAAAACATTTTTTACAGTCAACTATTAGAGGATTTTTCTATCTACTGTCATACAATGTCATACAGTACCATTTCGAACCCGATTTCATCATAGTAGAGCTAAATGTAAGTTCAAAAATATAAGTAATAGTAGATAAACTGTGCAATGAATAATGTAATACACTAAAAAGCCAAAAAAAAAACTGGTATAGTAATTCGCATGCAACTGATGGAGGTGTTCAATCAAACAGCATAACGCAATGCGGTCGACCGTGTATATATAAGACCACAGGTTTTTAAAGAGAGAGGCTATTGCATCGAATTTTGCTATTCCAA
This sequence comes from Argiope trifasciata, assembly GCA_026543055.1. NCBI lineage: Eukaryota > Metazoa > Arthropoda > Arachnida > Araneae > Araneidae > Argiope > Argiope trifasciata. Next base: position 6,474,836 of record JAPMOQ010005572.1, read on the forward strand.
TGGCAAATTATCAAGATTTAAGCAATTTCCAATGGGAATTAATCCTTGGTGCTCTAGAGATGCGGAAGATCTTTTTGAAGTAACGATGAAATTTAGATTTTCGCGCATGACCAATACAAGGATATACCACGAATATCAGGTTTCAGGTAAAACTTTAAATCAATAACAATGGTGCGGCCGGAAAAGACCTGGACAGAGCGGGATCTTCGATAACTGAAAAGAATTGCTACACGGAATAGACGTTAAACACATTCTAAAACTGCTGACAAAGACCCATCAACCAGTGTCAGTGTAAACACAGAGCAATGAACCTTAATTGATTTGGGCTTTCGCAGTCCCAGACCATCTCATGTACCATTATTGGCGCAGCGACACGGATATCTGCACCTTGTCTGGGCTCTCCAACTCCGTCATTGAACTCTTAATGATTGGAAAACGTTGTCTGGTCTGACAAGCCACGTTTTCAATTGAATGGGGTGGATGGCCGTGTTACGGGTGTGGGGAAAACCCCATGAATCCATTTATCGCTCATGCCAAAAAACTGATCAAGCTGGTAGACGCTGCGTAATGGTATAAGGTGTGTGCAATTGCCATGAAATGAGACTGTTGATACATCTAGACTCACACATGACAGACCAGAGGTACATTATCGTTTCTGGCATCCATTCATGTCCCGTGTGAATTCCGATGAACGTGAACAATTCCAACAAGATAATGCACCCCACCATATGCCAACAGTAGTTCCCGAGTGGCTTGATGATCACTCTTTTGAATTCCGTTTCTTCTCTTGGTCATTTAATTCCCTTGAGAAGAACATTATCTAAAATATGAGGGATATTATACCGTGTTCTGTCCATTAGAGATCACCACCACCTCGCACTCCAATGATTTTGTGGAATTCCTGAAGGAATCAGGGTGTGAATTGTGTAGGAATATCTTCACAGGTTAGTTTAATCCAAGTCACTACGTGTTACAACACTTCTGTGTGTTCGTGAGGACTCCACAATACATTAGATTGGTGTACCAGTTTTTCTTGAACTTCAGTTTGTAGCAGATTGTTTCGAATAACATGTTAAATTAATGATTTTTAATTCAAGATAATTCATGATTTTTTTATTCAAATGATCAGTTTATATGTAGATAAGAATGTAAAATATTCATATGTAATCAGTATATGATTCGTATCCAAATATTTACTCAAAAAATTATTAAAAAAAAACTGGCCAAGAGAAGTTGGATCTTCCAGATATTAACGTTATTTATTCCAGTTAGTTTAAAATTAGCGTTAATAATTCACAATGATTATGCTGTTTTTGATATTTTTCTTAAAATTGAAAGGTAGATATAAGGAGGGGGAGTTTCACAACTGATGACATATAATGGTGCGTTGAGATTTTATATAAACACTAGGTATACCAAAGGGTCAGTTTGAGCACTTGAAGAAAACTTTTCGTTAATTTTCTTCCATTAAATGGCCATATGTTATGAGAATATTTTAATAATTTTTAACATACATTTATAAGACATGAAATCTCAAATCTTATCCTTTTCTTCGTTTTTTTCGGAGGAATGTACACAATTAATTATACCTTCATGTGCCAAAAGGGTCATTTTTACTTTACTAATAAATATTGTTGAGAATGCAAACATTTATATTTAGATATGCAACAACTTGATAGAGACATACATAGATATAGGTGTAAACATGGATATACGTATGTGTTGATGAAATGTTTACCTATAAGAAACAAGAAGACGAAGCGGGAATTCAATCAGATAGAAGTTATAATAGGTTGTTAGTAAGAAGACGTGTAAGCCTATGTTTTGATAAAAGATAACGGTTGAAGAATATATGGTCTTGAAGACCTAGGTTCCGCTTTTTTTTAGAATTAAACTCAAAGAAACTGTCTTTTCATAACATCACACCTTATCAAATACATAGAAATATATAAAAAAACTTTTACTATTCTAACTTCCTAATTAGATAGGAAAATTAATATTTTTTCTAATTAAAAACCAATAGGAGTCATTATTTACCCCTTTCGTAGTAAGAGGTTATGCCAACTCATGGTAAACCTAGCGCTAAATTAAAAAAATGACAAAATCCCACTGTTTGTTACAACTCATTTACAAATTCTTTAGTTCTGCCAGATACTAAAATACAGGGATAGCAATTTTTATTTTAAAACCTGGCATTTTTATACAAGCCATACATAAAATAATAATAAGTTTTATATAAAAAATTCTTAAAAAATAGAACTAATATATTAGTTGATGATAACAATACTAAAAGACATAAGAAAAAACAAAAAAAAAAAACGTAAAAAAAAAGAAAATGAAATAAACATTTTTCTTGTCTTTCCAAATTTCTCTACGAAACCAGACACCTGGAATTCCAATTTAAACAAATCCTACGTTTTAATCAGCTAAATATTTTCTCAAAAACAGAAAAATTATTTTTTTAATTTTCGAATTGCATAGTGAAATCTTGCAAAGTCTGTATGCTCCAAATAGAAGAAAAATAGATTCCTTCTGTTAGAAAAACTTTTCTAACATAAGGAATCTATTTTGCTACATATTTTTTCCAATCATGCGATCCTGTTTTTTATTTAAGGCTCCGAACATAATAGGAAAGGTTATTTTCAGAGAAACCTTTCGAAACTAATTCAGTAAACAACTTTTTAAATGAAACATTCTGGTAAAAGAAAAAAAAAATCAAAGCTTTTCACCTTCTTTGCACAATGTAATATGATTGGAAATAAAAATTATACATATCAGAATAATTTGTTTGCTACATAATTTTTTTGTGAAAAGTAATATTTTAATAAAATTTTATTAAAAATTAGAGAAGAGAATAGATATAATTTTTTACTTTAGGATTTTTTTCGTGAAGACGATTTAACATTTAAGTAATTTATGAAATACTGAAAAACAAACACGCCAAATACATAAAATTTATAAAGATGAATACTTGTTTTCATATTTTTCATACATATCAACATTTTTTTTATCTTGATTAAATTCCTGCACGTGTTTTTCAAAACATAATTGAAGTCACTATTATTTTTTTTAAGTCCAAGAGATTATAAAATGTAAAGTAATCAAAAAAAGAAGCAAGTTTTTCTTAGTTCTTGGCCGTATATTTTGAAAGTATTGTGCTACAAATATAATTTTCATTTTTTATAAAATCCAAGATATCAATTTCTTTTTTTGTTATAATATAATATATTATTTAAATTTAATTTAATATCTAAACTTTAAAAATATTTTTATTGTTATGAGGAAAATTTTTTTATTGTTATGCACCATAATACACTTTTGTGTATTTTAAAATTGTGATTAAAAATAACTTTTTCTGAACATTAATAGTAGGAATTTTAGTATATTTTTTTCATTGCATTGTGTATAGTTACTGTGCATATGATAAACCGGTTGTTAATAATAACAGTCGGTAAATAATAATAATAATAAAAGGTTAATGTAACAAATGCATTAATAAAATAAGTAATAAAGTATAATAAATAGTAATAAATAGATTAATTATTATTAAAATCTCGATTAATCACATTCAACGTTGCATATATAAAAATTTATTTGCATTCATAGTAATTTTTAATGAACTGTTTCCCTTCAGTTAATACTCTTAAATTTTTTAATACCAAAGTTAAATCTTAAATAAATTTACTTTCTTTTAACAGTCACGAAATTCAATGTTTCGTGCGAAAGAGAACAAGACATTTAAGACAGCTGATCCATAGGAATTTTCATAATTGTGAAAGTAAGCATGTTTTAATATATAAAATTGCTCATATACTTAAGAAATGACATTACTATTATCATTCTGCAACCAGAAAACACAATCTGTTCTCGTTTTGACCAAACATCCGGGTAATTGAATGGCAAATTTCATGATAGCAATGAAGTAGTTTAGTTTATTTATATTAAAGTCCAGTTTAAAGCAACACAAGGGCTATTTTGGGACGGACCTCGTAATTTTGAACCATGATTAGTTGACGAGGACGACGCTTGGTCTGGCACCCCCCTCTCCACACCACACCACACCAGCGGGAGGACGTTCGGCCTGACAGATTTAACGTGCAAGAGACCCCCTCACACGACGTTCTTCTGTGGAATCGAGTCTCGAACATGAAACCCTACGGTTCCGAAGCCGAGACCTTAACACCAGACCCCAGCGGCCTTTGCAATGAAGTAGAAATTGTTTTTAAGTTGTAATGAACAAATCGAGCTCGACAGAATCATTTTCATGGGAATTTGTCTATCCTGGAAGGGAAGGGAATTTGAACCCACACCCTTCTGTACAGATCAAGAAGGAGGAGGAAAAAAATCACTATATCAGAAATTTTCCATCACTGTGTTTGGCTGTCTCTATAATGAGGCTATTAATATCATAAAAATGATTTAGAACTCCTCTGCTAATCTTTTACCAACATTCATACACATAAAGAAAAATTCTCTAATGTACAAGAGATTGTAAACGGAGGAGTAACAATTACAGTTACTCTTTATTTTTAAATTAAGTAAAAGAAAAGTTAATCAATGCAGTGTACAAATAAAGGAAAATACAAAGTCACGACAGTGCGAGGCAGTAGTTTAAAGAATTTATTTAAATAATACTGAACACTTAAATATGCGAGTACTATAAAAGTTCAAACTAGTAACCATATTTTCTTAGAAGTTTACTCCGAAATGGTATGAAACATAAAAAAAATTAATAAATGCTTGGGATTTTGAAAATTTTTTTAGTGAATAAAACCTACTTTTCCAATACATAATATACAAACTGGTTATGCCCAAAATTCTTTTAGTAATCTGAATTTAAAATACTCAAAATATAAGAAAAAATATTCAAATATGATTTATTCTTCTTAAACACATTTTAGAAGTCTTTTTTAAAAGCTTTGAACTCGCCTTCAGATTTCCTATTATTTAAAAATGTATCCACAGATTGACTATTGGATTGAACAAATGGTGGAGAATAAAATTATTTACTGAAATAATCACCATTATATTTCAACGTTTAGATTTTTTTACGTTGTCATTTTGTATTCTTAGCTACATTTTGAGTCATTCTTTAAAAAATATTAATAACTAATGAAAACCTAAATCTCTGTTGTTTTTTCAAATATCATTTGGAACCCTGAAACTTTTCAAAAATGACGAAACACAAATATTTTTTGAATGACTGAATCCCATTTTAATTAAAATAATTATGCAGACGATTTGGCTTATTATTTTATATAAAACAATCTGTTGCATTAAAAATATTAAAAATGAAAATAATAGCTTCAAATTATCTGCATCTTGAAACTGTTAATTTTCTAATCACTTAAATTCATGTTTATCTAATTTTGAAAAAGTTTTTTGGAATTTTTAACTTTTTCACAAAGTATCTTTCGTAATGAAATCAAAAACACTGCATCAGGAAATTTCATTATAAAATTAAATAAGTACAAACTACATGGATTTGACGAACTTTTCAAACGCATTTTCAAATTTGAAATATTTTCTGAAATTGAAGAATAAAAAACAAATCCAAATCCCATTTTTCCGTATGTGTCCTCTTTTCTCTAGAGTACCCATTCCATACATATATGTTTATTTAATTAGCGGTAACTTTTTTATAATATTCTAAATGTTGCTAAAAATCAGAGGAATAAGAAATGGTTTGATGAAGATGTTATAATAATCAACTACATAAGTGATTCTGCTTTAGTGTAAACAAAGATATAATTTTATTCCGAACAATATTTATTATTTGTTGTTTATTATGGCACTTATACAAGACGGCTGACAATGTTGGCAATATTAAGCGGAAAGAGCATCAGTTGTTTTCAACAGCGCCATCTAGGGCCAAGTGTACCTCTTAGCCAATCAAGCGTCAAAACCCTTTTTAATGGTCGGACTTAATTAATGCACTTCATTCAATCATCCACCGAAAGATGGCCAACACACATTCGCTTGGAAATCCCTTTTTGAAAAGGAAGGAGGGAGCTCTTTCACACACTTCACACATAGAACACAGGGGAAAAACAACCACGTTCGAACCTGGGACGCCCAGACCACGAGGGAAACGAGCTACCCCTAAGCAAGGACGACAAAAATACATTTATTGTATAAAATAATTAGTTAAAAATGACTATACGACACAGGTAATATGAAAAATACAACAAAGCAAAATAAGTAAAAATGTAAGTCAAAATATTGCACATACAGTGATAAACAATAAAACTTATGTCCAGCTGAAAGATCTCAGAGACAATTCTACTGTACACGATTCACGCATTATATAAATGCAACTGAATAATGCCAATTCAATAAAGATTCAATTTATTCATAATAAATAAATCTTAATTCCATTGCGATGTGATAAGGCAGCAAATAAGTTAATTAAATTAAACTAAGCATGTAATCTTCAAATTGAGATGCATAATCTCAATAATTTGATTAATGAGTCATGATTTCTGATAAAATATAATTCTATCATATAGTTTGTTATTGAGGAAATGATTTGGAATAATTTTGTTTAGTATTATCTAATTGTCATTTCCTCTTACTCAAATTACTGCTGCCTTTCCTTTTGAACGTAAAGAAATATTTATTATTGTTTAACAAACAGATATTATCTTTGATTATTGTTATGTTTTTTTATTTACGTTCTGGATTTATATGAACGAATACAAAAAAAAAATACTTCAATTACATAACTATATAGTATTCAAAAAACAAATGCACGTTAATGATCGAACGCAATTTTATTAACACTATAAATTACACATTCATACGGAGAAAATTTATTGTGTTGGAAAGAATATTGAGCAAACTGATTAAATACAATTTTCACTTATAATAAAAGACAAATTTGTGAGTGTTATCTGCAAGAAAGACCGTTGCGTCTAGTCTTATCAAATTTAACGAAAATAAACTTTAGAGAATGGGAATTGTAATTCTAATTAAATAGAAAATCATTTAGAAAATCTCTTGATTAAAATTTTGAAGCAGGAAAACTTTGCTGGAAATTTTGTGTACATCTCCTGAAATCTCTGTAGTCTTGAAGAAAAAAGATTCAAAATGTTATCGCCATTCGGTTTCATATTCCAAAAATAGAAATTATCACCGAAATACATATTACATACCTATCGATAAACAAAATTCGTCGATCAACAATTGATCCAACTTGGTAAATGTTTTCTCAAACTTCTACATCAAATGGTATGAACTTCTTAAAAAAACAAGTCTAAGAATTTATTAAAGAATTGAAATCAGTGACAGAGATTTTCCTGAAATATACGAGTATTATCTCGCTCGTATAAAATTGAACAAATCCTTGAAGGTTTCGAAGGCTCGAATTTTTATTTTCAGTGTACCTCAAATATAATCGTGCGAATTAGTTGTAAAAGAGTGAAGAAATCGATACTTGTGCAGAATGAGGTAATATCGATCTTTGGTGGTATATTGAGAACTGATAACTACCTTTCGATTAAAATACAAAAATGGGAAAAAAAATTCCTTTTTTTGTCAGATTAAAATCAAAATTTGAAATAAAACATAACATTTTACGTACAAAAAATATTCATCTAATCTATGACATGTATGAGTTGTCAAAGTACCAACTTACAGAAAGTCAAATCTTTAAAAGATTTGGTATAAATTTTGTATAAAATTCGACACAGACTTTGAATTTAGTTGTTTCAAATTTTATCAATTTAGCTGTAAGTTATGTAGTTATTGTGTTCACTTGTATAGGATAGCCGAACAGACATGCTACTTTTGAATCGACCATTTTCAATATTTCATAAAAATCTACAGTTTTGACCGTAAGTCCATTTATCAATTTCAACTATTTAACTCAATGTACTTTTGGTTTATTGTGTGCGCCGTCTAGTCAGACATAACAACGGAAATATTCTTTTCGAACTCATGAGGATAGGAAAATGGGAAAAGTCGAGTTCGAATTTTTAGACGATTTGAATGCATTCTCTTTGTATTCTTGGAAATAAAAAGCTCGCTTAAATTGAAAATTGAAAGCTCGTGAAAACTAATTGTTGCAAATATAAATACCAAACACGAAAGTATTAAAAAATAGGTAAAAACTGTTTATCAACATAATTGCACTTAAATGATCATGATTCAACTACGTTTTTCGATGCAAAAAAAAAATCATATTTTAGTACCAGTATAAATCTCGTAAGTGTTGATTGTTTATGCCATTGTTCCCACATCAGCTCAAATTCGGGACTTCTTTACACTATCTTTTTACAACGTACGAGAAAAAAAAACTTTTTACGTTCATCATATTATACTGCTTTGCTTAATTGCCAAAAAAATGTAAAAAAATCATTTTTAATGCTTACTCTGATTTAAAAAAATTCTTTAGAGAATGACAATTTACCCAACAGATATAATTATACTAAAGTTTCTGACTTATAAGTCAACTTTAAGCTACGAATATAATTTTGCTCTTCTGTTTCGACTGGATACTTCCAAAGATTCAGAAATGAGTTTTAAATTCATAATCTTTTGCAGGCAAATGCAAATGCCACACAAGGCCACTCCTCACTAGAAGATATAGAAACATTCATTCGAGACTGACTCAATATCAAGACAATATCATCACTATTGTAAACACCAAAGAAGCTCCAAAATAAATAGTACAATTCGTTTATGATCAAAATGTAAATTTCCATTATTTAGAAAAAAAGAATAGATATAAATTGAAAACTCTTTAAAGGTTTTAGTTTAGTTATATGAATGTCCCGTTTGTAAAGCAATACCAGAGCTATTTGGGGATGGATCTCGTTATTTTGAATTTAGATGATAATTGTGTGCTCGTGTTTCCACGAAAAAGGAACAGTAGCTTCTGAGGATAAAGAACTCTGAGCATGCCAATGGCAAAAATCTAACTTCTAGATGAAATGATGAAAACACACATTTGTTTGCAGAACCCCTTTTTACAGGAGGGAGCATTCACGCATCTCACAGATAGAACACAGAGCAACCATGCTCGAACCAGAACTTGAACCCAGGAAATCTGGATCACGGGAAAGAGGCAATACCCCTAATCCAAGAAGCCAGCTCACTATTAGATTACAAGAATAATACCTGAGCAGGCACATCCTCTCGAAATTTCAGGATCACACTAGCTGGATAACATTTAGCCAACGAATTCAATGTCCTCCGTTTAGACGACGATTCTCTTGTGGAATAGAATCTGAAACTTTCCTATCCATTAAATAAGACTTTACAAAAGGCCACAGTGACAAATAAACACGTTATAGTTCAACGTAAAAGAATATTAAATAGCATTTGATTGAAAAATCAGAAAAATTGGATCATTACTGTATTAATTTAAACTTGTATCTGCACTTTTGTGTCTTTCTGTCCACTATCCTATTCATGAGTTAGTTTAGCTGCAAGAAATACTTTTCCGTTTTATGAAAAAGCCCATTTTTACGTGAGGGACTTTTATATTCTTATGTGTATTTTCAAAGCTGAAGAAACCTTTAAAGAAGTTAAATAAAGAAACAAGAAAAAGTCATTCAGCATATTTTTCCTTCATTAATATTTGTAACTTTTATGATGAAAATAGCAGAACTTTTGCAATAGTAAGAAGTTTTATCCATTTTAGTTTCGACTTATATCATACAATTTCCTTATTCTGTACGAGAAAAGAAAAAGAAGCAAAAAAAAAAATAATATCATGTGTTACGTTCTCTAGAGAGGAGTTTTTTTTTGTTGTTGGAATATTTTTCTATGGGAGGTTGTAAGAGGGTTCATATCGCTAAACGTCTTTGTGGTAGAATAGGTGCATACTAAAGAGTACAGTACGAAAAAAAAGCATTAAAAAGGGCCGAAATATTAAAATTTTTATGTGGCTTAAATTCTGTATTACGTTTTTCTGAGTTCTTGCATTACCTGTAAAATAAAAAAGTACAAATAGGAATGAAAAATAAAAACAGAAACCCTCTCACAGAAAATCTGGAAAGAATGTTAAAGATGCTATTCTGAGGAAAAAAAAATATTTCGAGATGACGACAAATCTTAGTCATAATTTCAAGGACTTTTCTTATTTTGCATCTTGGCTTTCTGAGACCTACGAAAATATTTGGGAAAAATATTTTTAAAATATACTTTGTATACTCACAATACTCCTGATTTTTAGTTTTATTTATAAGACGATATAATTTCTCTATTGTATTGTGGAAAGAGAGACGAGAAAATTATTTTACCTTGAGTACTCAAACAATTTACATTTGTCGATTAAATATTTCGTCTTTCGAAGGTATTTTAAATTGACAAAATAAAACTATTTCATACATGTATGAATGCTTTATCTAGATTATCTTAGTAAAGAACGTTCTTATTATTTATAATAATCTCTAAATTTCAATTTTTTTTCGCTGTTCTTGGAAATATGTGATGAAAGAAAATACTTGTACATAAGAAAGATAAATCCATCAAGTAACTTACAAGCTCAGAGTTGTTTTACCTTTTTGATTTTTAGCGAAATTTATATTTTGATAAATGTATTATTTCATGAAAGATTCCAGGAATAGATGGAGATGCTATATTATCAGGAATTATCTGAATTTTTTAGAACTTTTATTAAACAAAAGTAATGTTGATGCTTGTGATAATTTTTATATAACAATACAAATATACGATTTTTTGATATACATTAAATAAAAAAGATGCTAAGTTTCCAAACGGCGTTAAATGCAGAAATAAATTTGCCAGACAGGAGAAAAAACAATAAAGTGATTCTTGTTTTTAAAGTTTATTTATGTGTCTTTCCTTAAGAAATGCTACATTACTCAAACAATTTTTTTTCTGTAACTGACTCAATTTCCGCTTCAAAGAGTTCGCTGTGTGTTTAATGGTCACAACTTGAGTAACGCTTGTGTTGAATCCCTGTAAAATGTTCGTGGTTCGAGTCGTGCTTTTTAGCTGATTTTTTTTTACTTATGTATTTATATTTTTGATTTTTAAGTTTACTATATATATTTGTCTTTCCTAAAAAAACCTATGCACCCACACTCACACACAAACAGTTTTCAAAACCAACTCTCACAGCGTTTTCTATCTACTTTCGTGCTGACAATGATAAAAAGCGCTGTATCCGACCCAATTTCACCATTATAAAGCCGAATGTAAGTTTAAAGATTTTTATAATTGTAATATGGCAGATTGTGTCGAATAACAAGTTCAACAGAATGCATTTATGATTTTTTTATTTAAATGATCTATTCATATGCAGGTAAGATTAAAGAATACTCATATGTAACCAGTACGGGATTCATATCCAAATATTTTATTCAATAAAATACATTTTTACGAAGTATAAAAACAGTGCCGAACGAAGCTTAGTCCTGCTGATATTACAATTTAATGCAAACAGAAAACTCTAGAGGAATAATATTAGTAATGACTGTAACGAAAATCATGCGTTTCCTAAAATTTTTTTAATAAATTATACAATTATTATTGAAAACCAGTTTGCTTGTCAGCAACTCAATGTTTTCAGACTCTTTTCAATAATGATTATCATCTCTGCAAGAATGTTTAATATCTATATAACTATATAGCAAAATGTTGAAAAGTAAACAATAACACTTTACGTAGATAAATAAATAACTATAAATATTGCGTTTAAAGATTATAAAATCGTAGCAGCAACCACTTTTCCGAACTATAAATTATCCCTGGGGGTCAACTCGAAATGAGGATGAGATTTTATCCGCATGGTTGGTGGATCTCACCACTCTGGTAGGCTCACGAAAAGGAGGAAGCCTGGCTTCTGTCATCAATGACGGGCTGTATTTCCTAAGGGAAGAGTTATACTTTGGCCGGTGATGGTTACCATCAATGTTGCTGCTGTGGTAGTCTATTCTTTGAATGCTTATTATCAACGTATATTAATTATAAATTCGTATATTAATTATTCGTAGAGACTGGTCAGAGAGTCAGTGATATGAATTTCCCAACTATAATAAGATTATAGATACAACCACTTTTTCTAACTATCAAAGGATTGTAGATACAATCACATTTTACGACTTTTCAGCTTATTGACAAATCGAATTCAATGTTAAAAATATTAATTTGTGTTTTATACATTATAAAAAATGCTAGATTAAAAACCTGCAATTACCAGGAACCTCCTTTTAATATAAAAAATATACCATATTTTTCCTTCCTTAAATACAGGGATTAATTTCGTTTCTCAACTTGCAATATGATCTAAAGAGGGGATAAATTATGTCAAAATTAGAAGAATGTTTCTACTTTGATGGGAAAAAAATCCCAACACCAAGAAAAAATTATTGTACATTAATGAAATTTTAGGAATACACTTGTCTAGGTAACATATTGAATTGATTAAAATTTCAAGATCACAGGTATAGCCAATGGCGAGAAGAGCCATTCCAAATATGAAATGTTGGTACATTAGTAACCGGTGTAACCGCCAGAATTTTGAATGCAAGTATGCAAACGAGCATGCATTGTGTTTTACAGGTGTCGGATATCAGTTTGTGGGATGGAGTTTCATGCCTGTTGCACTTGGGTGGTCAATGAAGGGACGGTTAATGCTGGTTGTGGATGACGCTGGAGTTGTCGTCCAATGATGTCCCATACGTGCTCGATTGGAGAAAGATCTGTTGATCTAGCAGGCCAAGGCAACATGTTGACACTCTGTAGAGCATGTTGGGTTACAACAGCGGTATGAGGACGAGCTTTATCCTCTTGCAAAACACCCCCTTGAATGCTGTTCATGAATGGCAGCACAACAGGTTTTATCACTAGACTGACGTACTGATTTGCACTCAGGGTGCGTGGGATAACCACGAGAGTGCTCTTGCTGTCATACGAAGTTGTTCCCCAAACCATAACTCCAGGAGTAGGCCCTGTGTGTCTAGGCCGCAGACAGGTCACTAGCAGGCGTTCACCTGGCCTCCTTCTAACCAACAAACGGCTATCATTGCGACCAAAGCAGAACCGGCTTTCATCAGAAAACACAACAGATCTCCACTCCGTCCTCCAATGAGCTCTAGCTTGACACCACTCACGTCGCAAACGGCAGTGGTTTGGAATCAGTGGAATGCACTGTACAGGGCGTCTGGCACGGAGCTGTCCTTGAAGTAGCCGATTTGTAACAGTTCGTTGTGTCACTGTGGTGCCAACTACAGCTCGAATTTCAGCTGCAGACGCAGTGCGATTAGCCACAGCCATACGCCGAATACGACGGTCTTCCCTCTCAGTAGTACCACGTGGCCGCCCGGAACCTGGTCTTCTTGAGGCAGTACCTTCCCTTGACCACGGGCATCGGCGGCCCGGTGGTAAAGTCTCGGCTTCGGAACCAGAGGATTTCAGGTTTGAGACTCGATTCCACCGAAGAACCATCGTGGGAGAGGGGGGGGGTCTGTTGCACGTTAAATCTGTCAGGCCAAATGTCCTCCCGCTGGTGTGGCGTGGTGTGGAGAGGGGGGTGCCAATTTAGGTGTCGTCCTCGTCATCTGACCGTGGTTCAAAATTACGAGGTCCGTCCCAAAATAGCCCTCGTGTCGCTTTAAACGGGACGTTAATATAACTAAACTAAAAAAACTTCCCTTGACCACTGCCGCCAATACTCATGCACAGTGGATACATTCCTGCTAAGTCTTTCAGTAATACCGCGGAAAGAAAACCCACCTTCTCGTAGCCCTACAACACGACCTCGTTCAAACTCAGCGAGCTGTTGATAATGGCTTCTTCGTCTTCTCAAAGGCATCCTTGACTAACATTCACCCACTACATCAAGTTTCAACTGTAAATAACGATTACGAACCTTACAGCGCTTATTTAAGGCAAACCTCATTTGCATGTTCATAATTTCGCTACTAGCGCCACAATTACGCGCGTAGCTCGAAATCTGAATCGACATCATCTTTCAGATATATAAACAAGCCTACCAAATTTCATTTATCTAGCACAGCTCCTTCCTAGTGTTGTGATTTCTTTTTTCCATTAGTGTATATGTATATACGTTACAAAATGTCAAAAAATTAGAGCTGTGCAGGAGCGAAAGAAAATAATTTTAGATCTCTTTATATTTCGGTTGCGATTTCTGGAAGTAAATAATTTACCTTTCGAAATCTAGGAAGGTTTTATCCGTCTCTGTCTGCAAATAATGTGCAATTTACTCAGCATGAATAATGAATAAAATAGAATTAGATAGTTATGTTTTCTGAAAGAGAAAACTTTTTTTTGGCGGAAAGTTGTAAGACGGTCCAAAATCCTTGAAAATAGGATAGCTTAGGCGCTTGTGAAAAAATGCTGCAGCTAAAAAGAAAAGGAGTAAAAATACTAAAACATTCATGGAAGGTAAATTGTTTTTTCTTCATTTGCGCTTTTATGTTAATTGAAAATTAAGAAGCGCAAATAAGAAAACGAAATAAAAACTGTATTTCATCTTCATAGAAAAAAAGATTAAAAAATGATATTAAAAAGATATATCGAGTTTATGACAAATCGACAGTGTGGCTTCTTATGTGGATTAATAAATAATAAATATAAGAAAAAAAAATATTTGGGTATAAAGTGTAATAAGAAATTTTGTTGAATTTTCTCGGTATTCTAGAAATTCACATATTTATCTTTATATCAAAATGTTATACTCCGTTTAGTGTGAAAAAAAACTCAGCGTTTTTCCAACATTGAGCAAAAAATATATTTTTTGATTAAATATACTTTTCTTGGAAGATAATTTCAAATTTGAACTAACGTTTTGATAGAAACTGACGAAGTGTAATCTATTTTTCTATGCACTTTACTAAGATTGCAATAAAATTAATGTACATGGTTTTTTAAATGCATTAACTTATTTCTAAATTTCAATCTATTTCCGTTGAATAAATATAATCTCATTAATATGTTGCAAGTAATCTGTTCTTCGTAAAAAGCTATTTGTTTTCGTTTTTTAGAAAGCTGATTTTTTAATAAAACAATTTCCTAGAAGAAACTTCAAGGAATTTTCAGAAATATTGTATTAAAACGAAAGTAATTGCATTTTCCTTGAATAGTGGTTTTATTATCATTCTTATTTCTAATTCTTTATTTTATTCTTTAAATCATAGAAAGTCATGTATCAAGATAACTTGAAAATTAGCAATGATACTCTATTCGTCCATAATTTTTTTTAAAAATTCATTTTTTTTTCGTAAAAAAAACATGAATTTGATTAAATTATTGCATTAATAACAATTTTAGTAATATTTATATAATAGCCTAAATGCTTTTTCTTGCAACAATCTTTAGTCACTTTTCTTGTCTACTTGTTGGATTTCGACATTTTTAGATACTTCATCCTTTTCGTGATATTCAAAAAAGTTTCATTTTATAATATTTTGAAAAATAAATGAGTTTTATGGATTAAAAGAATATATCCTGCTAGTAATTTGGAAATTCAGATTTAACCCTGAATGTATCAACCCAAAGGGAAATAAATTTAACCATAAATATAATTTTTCACCAAGCTGCCAAGTAACATAGAATGTTGGTGGATGTAAAATAGGGATTTTAGCATGTTGCATAGTAACCATCATGCTTCTAGTACAGATCCCTTTTTTCCGATGAATTCTGCATACATCTTTTGCCGAAATCATAGCCATTAAAGCACTTTTATATTTACCATATCGCCTTGAAAATAAGGGAGCGAAATTTCTTAAACAGCAATACATCCTCCATTTACTTTCTGCTGAAACCTAATAGAGAAACTAATTCTATCATTTTATTTTTTTCAAATAAATTTATTTTAAACCATTGGGAGAGGTCTTCCTAAATCTTTTTCGCTTACTCTCTAATAAAATTGTCTTTTCAGAGAAACCCTCATATATTGCATTGCTGTTAACTTTTGACATATTTACGAAAATGAATTTAGAATTTTTGAAGAATTTATCGTGTTATTTTTAGAAAATTTTTTGAAGTTTAATCCCTGGAAAGAAGTTAATAGTGTCTGAAAGTCGAATTGATCCTTTTAATGGATTTTTCCAAAAGTACTGAAATCAAAACGACAAATGAAATAAATAAACGTTAAACTACAATTATATTCACAAAGTCACATATTAAAATTAAATATATTTAAGTCATTGTATTTCTGAGTTGTATCATTTACATGTTTCTAATAATAAAGATCCACAAACAGTCAACCTTTAAATAGATTTGACTGAAAATTCGACAGGTAGAAGATAAATATTAAATCTTTGTACCGAATTGTTCGAATATAACTACTACGCTTTGTAGTTATATTCGAACAGCCGGACTTCCTCTAAAATGATTTATTCAAAATTTGATTTAAATCTGAAAATTTGATGTTAAGAAAGTATACTAATTTTCAACATCCTGGTTCATATCGGTTTTGAATTATCTTTGTCTAGATGAGCATTTCCGAAATATTTTTTTTGAATTCCGGATGGTATAAAATGTGAAGATTCTTCAAAATCTAAAGTTCGAATTTTTTTAGCGATTTCAATTACTTTCTACATACTACGAATACGAGGAAGTAAAAACACCTTACTAACTGCACAATATTTATCTATAGCACTAATGCACCATATTGATTATTATACTCCGTCGACGCCGCGTATACGAAAAAGTAAAAAACTAACGAATTGTATTATAGCAGTAAAAATGTATAATAACTAATACGCCATATTGATTACTACACTTCGTCTAGATAACGTATACGCGAAAGTGAAAAAACTAATGAATTGTATGATTACAATAAAATTGTAGCAATAAACTAACTAATTAAAAATAAGTACTTAAGTGAAACCGTATAAATATTCTAAAGGTTCAATTATTAATATCTATTGATTTCATAATTAAAGACGTTTATTGATCTCAGATATGCAATTGCAATGATTGTTAATCAGCTTTTCTTATCTACGTGAAATAATTTTAAATTGCTCTAAAGCAAAGGTTTTTGTTTACATGCCATTGAAATAAAATTTAAAAAAATAAAATTGCTGAAAAATGAAAGCTTGCCTATTTTTTTTTCAGGTCAAAATAACAGTTTTTAAAGAAAAATATAATAGGAATAGTAAGAAGTTGTATCACTTTTTTCATAGCTAAGAGAGAATAACTTACTCAGCTTGCTTTTGCTTTGAAATATTACGATAAATTAATATTATGTTATATTTTCTTTTATAAAGGTTTTTTTTTTGCCCCAAAATGGCTTTTAACTGTAGGTTGTAAAACTGTAAAAATTCTTGAAAGACTTTGCGGTAACGTTGGCATCAGTAAAAATATTCACTAAGTTAAAAAGAACTTATTAAACAGGCACAAAATATTAAAATTTTCATGCGCACTAAATTCTTTTTTGCTTTCCTCTGTATACGCTCAAGCAATAGCTGAAAAATAAGAAAGCAAAAGCAAAACAAAAAAGTACCTTTTCTAAGTAAAAAAAAGAAAAAGAAAGAAAATTTCTATTCCGAAAGAAAAAAAAAAATCTTCAGATTATGACGGATTCTAGCCGTTGCTTCTGTAGCTTTTTTTAATCGTTTGCGCTGGCTTTCTGAGATCCGTGAAAAATACATAGGGAAAAAAATATTTTTTTCGAAGAATTTTTGTTAAATATTCACTATATTCTAAATTTTTAGAGATTTATTTATGTAGAGTAAGGGTTTCTTCAATTTACTGCGTAAAATAAATCTAGTAAGATGAGGATTTTGAAATATCAGAAAGAACACTGGATACTTGGATACTATACATTTCTTAATGGAAATTATTTTGAAATGTAAATGTCAACTGAAAGAAATCGAAATATTTGTATTTATTATTGAATACTATTTATCGAAAGAGATACAATAACTGAAATACTGTATTCTAGCAATAATATTGTATAATATTTTAAACTAGCCGCCTTTGGCGACCAGCTGGTTCTCCATAAGTAATGCGTTCTAAAATTTTCAATTAAATCACATATCCATTAGCCTCGAAGTAATTCTGGGCATTGATTGGAATGAAATTAGTATTTTCTTTAAGATGATAGACGGAAAGCTCTAACAGAACACGTTTTCCTAATAATATTCTTTAATTTTATAAATAAGTGAGTTTTAACTATCGGTTATGCTTCCAAAATATTAAAAAAAATTTCCGTGATGTTGCCAAAATATTTAATATGTTTTTCTAAAGAAAGCGGAAAAAGGAAAAAAATATTGAATTAATGATGCAGATATTGCAAGCGATTACAGAAATATGCCATTAAATCGGGATTTCAATGCATATCCTGTCTAAATTCAATCAGGTTTACCGTAAAGATTTGTTGAAATAATTATTTAGATATTAAAATGATTATAGAAACCTTTGCTTTGCATTTATTTTTTTAGAAAATATCACATTTTATATTTATTTTATTTTATCCAGTCACGTGCTGAAAAAACACTGTTAAAATATTTGTTTAAAAATTCGTTAAAAATAGAAGCCTAAGTTATACATTAAAATACTGATACAATTAGAAAGCTATTTTTTAATCTTTAAATTGATGTAAAAATCATGTTTGCGCGATAATACTTTCGAAAGTTATAGCTGAAAAACGTCGAAAGTTTGGTTAAATTTTAATTAATTCAAATTCTAATTAAAAATTCGAAAAACGGGCTCCTAGGTGCACATTCCCGGCCACCAGGGTATATATGTACCAAATTTGGTAGCTGTAGGTCCTACGGTCTGGCCTGTAGAGCGCCAACACACACATACGCACACACACACACATTGAGCTTTATTATAAGTAAAGAAGAGGATGTACCATCTGTTTATAGTTATATGATAATTTATTTTAATATGAATATTTTTTTTAATTATTTTTAGAAGGAGTACATATTCAAAATAAATAATCTTGCAAAACACAAGGAAGTTGTTCTAAAATATTTTACTTAAAAATTATAAAAAACAATGAAGTTATATAAAATTATTTAACTAAAAGAAGTTTCAGGAACTATTGAAATATTATGACTGCCGTAATGAATTTTTAATAAACAAATAATTATATTAATTTTTATAAGATGAATTAGGTATATGTACTTTTGATAAAAACAAAATTTGTATAATGAAATATTTAAAAACGAGTTTAAAATACTAAAAAATATTTATTAAATGCAATAATGATAAAATTTGTACGAAGTATTTTTTTGTTCAAAAATTTATATCGGGCCTTAAGAAATCCTTCACTGAACACTTGATTAATAAAAATTACTCTTTGATAAATACAAGTACCATTTCACAGATAAATTCCACAAATTTTGAAAATAAGAAACATACGAATTATGACGGTGGAAAAATATATTAATAAAAAATTTGATTGATGATTATTCATACCGAAGCTATATATATATATACATTTTTGATCTAAAATAATCAATTTCCATATACCTAATTTTTCCAGTCCCATTTTAAACCTTTGCACACTGATGGTGACCCTCACTCACCATTCAAGACGGTGTATCATTTGGAAGTTTTATTCATTTCATTTTGATTGTTAAAAATACCTGCAGAATAGTAAGACGATGCAAATTAATTAAACATAAAAATTCAACTTAAAACAATTATATATGATTTTTGGAGCAAGTCTATGAATTAGGTTAATAATTATGCATCGAGTTACTTTTCCGAGTGAAAAGGGTTAAAATCATATTGTCGTTTTTATTTGCCAATCATTATGCCCTCAACAGTTATTTATATTCACTTCGCTGTACGGTAAATTAATACTTAGTGACAAACAATAACACTTTTAAGTAACACCCAACCATTTATAAAATAGCTTAATTATATAAGGCATGTTTCAATTGTTTCCATCTGTACTAGTATTGCCAAACGAAAATTAGTTCAGTTATTAACATACTAATTTATACTTTTAAAAATAATTTATGAAAATATACTTTAAATATTTACTTTAAGCCCAAGCTATTAGTAGAGTTTGTATTATAATGTAAATGCGAACATGGATAATTGAGTAGTCATTTATTTCTGGAACTATTGAAATACTATGATTTCATTCTTAATTCAGCGATTTTTATCTGCAGGAAATAATTTTTAATTTCACTAAACTTAAAAATACTTGTACGAATGTGCCATTGAAGAATGGTTTAAGAATATTAAAAATTCAAAAAAGTATCAATTTAACCTTTTTTGCGGTTGTAATTAATAATTTTTAAGAAGCAAATAGTTTAACAATCATGCACTAAGAAGCTTTATTCTACTCTTTTTAAGATAAAAACGTGGAATTTGCTCAACTTGAGGGAAGAAAAAACAATGGTAAGTTGTTTCAGTTACCAAAAAAAAAAGAATTTTTTTAATCGAAATATATTATGATGGAAGGTTGTAGGAGATATAAGTTTAAAAGAAAATTAAAAAAAAAAAAAAAAAAAAAAAAAACGATAATGGAGGCGAGCGCAAAATGTGTACTTCATTACCAAAATCACAAAAGAAAATTAAAAACGTTAAACAGACCAAAATATTTTTAAAAAATTGGAAGAGGAATTGTTTTTCTCCATTAGCGCTGTTGTATTAATTTAAAATAAAAAATCGTAAATATGAATAAAACAAAGTAAATATCGTAATTTTTTTCTCCGTAGAAAAAACCCTCCCCAAAAATATTCTGACATTATGTCAGATCGTAATAGAATCTAAATGTGGTTTTCCTTACAATTAATTCTAACGTTTTGAGAAAAAAAATATTTAAATAAAATTGCTTTAATTTTTTTTAAAATAAAATCTGTTTCAAACAATAATTTTGACTCTGTTCAAATTTTTAAAGAATTATTATCTTGTAGATCTGTTTGCAATGAAAAGAAAGCAAAATGTTATATTTTATACATTTTAAATCTTCATTATATTTTTAGAATAAACACTGCATTATTTTTTATTTTAAAAAATACAAAATTCTGCATTTATTAAATATTTTATTAGAAAATATGTTTAATTCACGACTTTTTAAAAATTGAATATTTAATATTATTAAGGTTTATAATAGATCATTTATATCGATATAAATAATTATTATTTGATTGATTGATTATTTAATATTAAATGATTTTATGTTTATATATTACCAAATATATTTCCTCTATATCGCCCTAGGAAAACTGTACATATTTTATTTCTTCCATTACATTACTTGCAACAAATTTTAATTTTTTAGTTGTTTCTGTACATGTTTGTACAAAACACGAAATAATTCTCATATGAATATCAGACAAATAGCACAAAGATTCATAATTTTTAAGGAATTCATGCTTTCGTATAAAAAAAATTACTATTGCCTATATTATATTATATAATACTATTGCCTTAAAATTTATTTTGAAGTCCGTTCCTAAATATCACAGCCTACAGGTCTTGTTAAATTTTTTGATAATATAAATTTTTTGATAATCAGACTATATTACATATGTTTCATAACTCTAAACAGCTTTAATTTGGAATAATTTAATACCTATTTCGGCTAGAAATGAACTTTTATAAAAACAGTGATATCTAAATATTAGGAAATAAATAATATAAAAAAGTAATAAGAAGCAAATAATTTTTAATAATAATCTATAGTTATTAAAGCTCAAGTTGTGTTTGTAGGCGTTCTACAAGCAAGACCGTATGACCTACAGCTAACAAATTTGGAACATGCATACCTTGGAGGTCGGGACTTTGCGCCTGGGGTCCCATTTTTGAATTTTTAGTTAGAATTTTAAATATTAATTAAAATCCAACTTTTCCTCCAAAAAAAAAATCTTTTCATTTCCCCACCGCCAAATGAGTAAGACTTCGGGTTTTTTTCCACGCTAAAGTTGGAGTTGGATTTGATGGAGTTTACTGGAGCTAAAAACACTTCTGATTATACAGCTCCAACGACAAGGTATATGCAAGCATATGGTTCATAAAATGATCACGTTTTAAAAGGTTAATCACAATCTCTACTTCAAAACTCTATTCAAGACCTTAAAAAATATGCACAAATGAGCTGTCACATAGATTTAAACCATTATAAAAATGATAAAATACTTTGATAAGGTAAAAGAAACCAATCGTTTTTTAAAAAGTAAAAAGTTGAGGATGAGGCGCGACTTTTAATACAAAATGAGGGGACTGAAAACATTGAATTCGTTGATATTCAAAGCTTAGGCACTCTATCAGAATGTGAAGAACTGTCAAAACGCATTGGCATGTAGTACATCGAGGGGCGGGCTCCCCCAACAACAAATGCCTATATACCCAAGCTAAAGAGATCAGGCTTAACGTATTTTGGACCAATAATTTCAAGCGATTCTGATTATGTTTATTCTGTTTATTTTCTTACTGTCCGATGCGTTTAAAACTAAACAAACTTTTATTAACAAACTTAAAACTTTTATTAATCGATCTGTTTATGATGACTAAGAAAATGTTGTTTAAAACGTCTTGAGATATTGCATAAATCAAGAAAGATATTCTTTACTACCCAAAAGGTTTAAATACTCAGTGACTTTGTTTTCAGTACTCATATTTAAAAAAAAGGCTTTATATCAGCAAAAAATGTTCTTATATTGATTACAATTTAATCATTTCCACTTTAATTTAAAGCATAAGTTCTGAGGGAGCTAATAGAAAAATTAGAGAGATACATATTACATTATGTCTGAAGGCCTTTATAATATTATATGACTATCAAACTTTGGAGCTTTCAAATATTTTGATGAATAAGCTCTTAAAACAGGAGTTACATAAAATATATAAGTATTGAAATTTTAATGATCATTAAGATTGGATATCCGGTTGGTCGCCAAAGGTAGCTAGTATTGAATATAATTTCATCAATATTTCAGATGAACGATTCATGATCACTCATTCTAGTATCGCCAATAAAATTGATCAGAATGTACATGTTTGCTGCAAAGACAAATACATTGCTTTCTCCATTTCATACTGAAAGAAGTCAAAATTTTTAACTTAATTTTTCTCTTCTTCCTTGAAGTGAATTTTCTTGTTTTTATCATATGAAAACATAATGTTTTGGCTTAAGGTTTTTGAAGGTTCAAAATGCGTAAGAAGAAAATAAGGGCCATGGATCGTCATATATTATAGTCCCAAAAAAGCACAAAGAAGAAAATGGGAATCAGTGCAAAACAGCGAGGAGGGTATCGATTTATATGTATTATTATCATTATTATATTAGTCTTTTCAAAGATTTCACTTTCAATTTTTGTAGATGGCAAAAAAAAGTCTGTATACTGGTTTTTAACGAAATAAAATTCTTGTATCGAGAAATTTTTTTTAATTCGATTGATTTTGAGATGGTTGGAAGCCATCACTTTTATAATTATTAAATGATCTCACATGATAACTTGAAATTTGAGATACGATATTTTTATTTTTTATGATCTATTTTTCACATCAGTCAACATTAAAAAGTGTTATATATGTAGAGTCTTTAAAATAATTACATAAATAAGGAAAATGTCTGAATAACTATGCTTGTTCGACAAAATAATTTAGATAGCTTTCTTTATAGATAATGCCGTCAAATTAACGATAAAATTAACACTATTGTCAAAATACAATAATGAAAGTTTGCAAAAAATAATTATGTTCTTAATTATGAAAAAGGCAGTTATGGTGGTTGCGTTCCAGGTAAAAAGAAAATGAATTTACACTTTTTCTGTTATAGTTGCATAACTTTATCCCTAAGTCAGCTTTTATTATACACGTGAAATAATCCTTCGTAAGTAAAATAATTTTCTTGTGGATATGTCGCTAAAAAAGATTTTAAAAAATTATAAAAAACCTTTTAGTCCTTTTTTTTAGGTTGTGATTAGTAGATTTAAGGAAGAAAATAGTTTAACTTTCGAATCTTAAGAAATTTTATCTACCTCTCTCTCGGCTAATAGCCTGCAATTTACTCTGCATGGTAATGGGGGGGGGGGCAGTAGCATTTACGAACAGAAAAAGTTTTTCGTTGGAATGTTTTTTGGCGGGAGGTTGCAAGAAGGTAAAAATTCTTGAAAGAATCTGAGGTAAAGTAGGCACATGCGAAAAAGTACGCTCTATATGTAAAAAAATATAAAAGAATCAACATATTAAAACTTTTATGCTAAGTAAATTCTTTTTTCCTGTATATACTCGAGTTAACTGAATAGCAAGAAATGTAAGCACGAATGAAAGAAAAAAAATTATACATTCGTAAACTTGGAAAAAGAGATAAAAATCATTCTTCAAATGAAAAATATGTGGCAAATCTAAGTGACTTCTTCGGTGGAGTTTTTAATCATTCATGGTGGAATTAAAGAGAAATAAAAACCTTCACTAAAAATCTTTGTGGTATTTTAGTTGAACATCACTGTATTCAATACCCTCAGAGATTTATTTGCAATGCTAAAAGGTTTCCCGCTGTTCCCAGTGAGGATAAAAAAATGGTAACCATTTTGTAAACTAGACGGAAAACACGAAATTTTGGCTTAATGTTTCATCTGACAAACTGGGATTTGGATATTATGTTTAAATATATTTTGTGATATTATATTATAATAAATAAAAAAATGTATAAATTTTTTCACAGTATCATATCTGACTAACATTTCTTTTAAAGTATTCTTTATGTATATAAATTTATAGATTATAACATGAATTTACATTCATTGTTTAGACATATAGCCTCTAAAGCATTTTTTTAAATTCATTTTCTAATGTAAGGCCATGCTTTTGCTTAACGTATTTTATTTAAAACTAAAATTTAAATCCAATTCGAATCATATGTAAAAAAAGGAATCATATATTTGTCTTAGAATATTGTTTGAACTAATAACTTTGCTTTTTCTGGTGTTGATTCTAGTATTATCAGAATTTTATGACTTCAGAATCAACCTAAAATCAAGACATTAGAATTGTATTTACTGACAAAGTTCCTATGATAGATTTGGGAAAGAGTATTATCAACTCCTCTTTTTGTTCCTTTTAAACCGCTTCAATATAACGTGCAATAAAAAAAACTTTCATAAGTGGCAATGTATTAAGCTAAAGGCGTGGTCTTATAGAGTCAAACTATATAAAGTGAAGATTATTTCAATTCATATAAATAATTGAAATCGTTTTTCGACAATCAAAATCTTTAACAGATTGATTGCTGTCTTGTTTCAAAGAAATGTTAGTATAAAAAGTTAATGACGAACATATATATTCTATTCTTACGTTTATCTTACACCCGTCAATGAAAACTTCTTGTACACATATAAATTTATTTCATGTACTTCAGGAACAGCTCTCACAATTTGAAATAAATTTTATATTTAAATAATTTTTATTTTTTTAAGTTTGTATATATAGTTCTCTTTCTTTCAAAAATAACATTTTTCACACAAACAAACAAAAACTCTTAAAAAAGACTCCTTGCTCTTATACTGATATAACATTATCTCATATCCTATTTCACCATGGTAAAACTGAGTGTATATTCAAAAACGCATATATATATTGTAAAATGAATATTTAGATGTAACAGTTTCAAATAATATGTTAAACAAAGTGAATTCGTGATTTTTCTTTAAACTACCTTTTTCTAGATAGGTAAGAGTGAAATCAGAATAATCTTGATGTAATTCGTATCTAAATATTTTCTCCAAAAAAATGTTTTGCAAAAATTTTTTTAAAAAAGTGACATCCAAAATTGTCTTGATTTATTAGGGTTTCCAAAGATGTATTCTCTGTTATTCTATAATTTCAAGATTAATTGCACTGAACTCCAATACTTGGAATACCGTTTTCAACGAAACTATAACAGTTTTGAATTTTTTTTTAAAGTGAACCAAATACTGTCTCAGAGATGGAGTTAATAGAAGACGAAAAATATCAGTAAATCAAAGGGCGGCAGATTTTCTTCTTTCAACTAAGAAATAAATAGAAATTGAAAAGCAACTTTTTTTTTAATTTGGCAAATTAATGAAATTTATTTATCACTTTATTCCCTTATCACTTTATTCCTTAAATCTTTAGGCAGTCTTAAATTGATAAAAATTTGCATTATAGGTATATAAATGGAAATTGTGTATTGATTTAATAAGACAGTATTTTTAATCAATGAAAGAAATGCAGTTAAGGCTTGTATTTCAAACTTTCAGTGATCTAACAGAAATAAAGCGATTGAAAGCCCCAAAGCAAGAAAAAGTAAAGGGAACACAATATACAAAAGGTAAATATTTTACAATTACCTTGTTATTTTTTAAAAAATGTATCAGAATATACTGTATACAGTAAATAAATCTAAAGGAATACATTTTGTAACACAGAGACAAGCCTATCAGCATTTCCCATTAGTCGGTATCTGGGCAATAATTACACCTTTGAAAGAGGCTTCAAGTTAAAGATAAATATACAATGGCAACTGAGAACATCCTCGTACGAATAAAAAATATCAGATTCAAAACATCTCCAGTAAATCTGCAATTTAAAGATTTAATCGTATTAGGTTCTAGTACTTTTAATACTACCATAAACCAAACATTCATATAACTTTGAAATGCAATGAATCTCAAATTGATTGATCTCAGGGATGGGGATAATAAGAAACAAAACATCTCAATAATTCACAGAGTGGGAATTTTTTTGTCAATTATTAGAAAATGACTTTAGGATGGCCTATTGTCTTTAACTGCGAAGCTGGTGAAACGCAATTATAACTAGCTGGTATTATATTTTGCAATATATTATTTTACTTGCTTCTTCATGACATCCATGGGAAAAGATGCGAGATAAAACAATAATTTAATGCAAGTTCAACAGAGTGAAATTTCATAATACGTCTTCATTCATAGCAGCATATTGGACGATTTACTGAAATATTGAAACTTTGAAATGGATAAGAAACTGTATTGTTATTCTTGCTGTTTTGCTTAAAACTTGAACAAATCTTTAAAAAAATCACGAAATCCTTTGATCAAAGATTTAAAAATTGCAAAATTTTATGAGTTTTAAGTAATTTTTTTTTTAAATTGGTCTTGGAATAGTAAAGACGATAATCGTTTACGGATATTATAATACTTCATTACAACTTAATTTTTTCATAAATTGCTCTAAAAATTTATTCTTCTGGTACAAATATTGATAAAATTATTAATATATTACTTGAAATAAGCAAAACAAATATTTTTAGAATCCGAACTAGAAATGCTTATACAGTGACATTTTCTTTGAGATTTTGCAGTTCTTATATTAATATATATTATCAGCAACGTATAATATTGTAGCCGAATTAGATATGGATTTCAAAAGAAAGAAAATTGGGAAGATTACTTCTGCAAAGAAAATCAGTTGCACGTTTTAAAGTATTTTTTCTACATGGTATTAAATCATGATTTAAGAAATTATTTTCTACATGATTATTAAAATTCATACGTATTTTGATGAAAACAGATAATACAGTTATTGTAAAGTGTTTCGTGAAAAAATTATGTAAAATCTATGCATAGGTTTAAGTATATATAGATTGTGCATACATTCTTGAAATTAAATTGAGCCTGTAACTATGCATTAGTAAACAAGCTCTTATTATCTGCAAGAAATAATTTTAAACATCACTTAAAGGGAAAAAACACTTTTATGAGTTTATGTACTCTTTAGGGAAAAGGCGAAAAATATTTGAAATTGCGAAAATATAAGATACTTTCAGTTCTTTTTTTTACCGGTTGTGATTAGGAGCTTTAAAATGCAAATGGCTTAACCCTAGGGTACTAAGTAGTTTTATCCACTTTTCTCAGCTCATAACGTATAATTTACTCTGCATAAGGAAAATTTTAATTAATTAATTAATCCTGAAGTTTGTTTTTTCGAAAAAAGAAGCTTTTTTTCTAGTTCCAGAAAGATTTTGTGGAATTCTAGGTACATAGGAAAAGGTAAGCTGCATAAAAAATACACACGGCCACAATATTAAAATTTCTTGCGGGTAGATTTTTTTTCTGCATCTGCGAGCATATTAACTGAAAGATTAGAAATGTAAATATGATTATAAAAAGTGCAGTACTTTTTCTGTGAGCGTATGAAAAACAAGATAAAAAAAACTCCAATGATATATATACTATGATTATGACAAATGTTTGTGGAATTGTCATTGGCATTTTAATAATGCCTAATTATTAAAATCCTAAATGCCTAATTATTCTGAGAATTATAAAATATTTTTTCATAAGTATTCAAACATTTTATCAAATGCTCTACATACTAACCAATTACCTTCTGCTTATTGTAAAAAATAAGGCTAAAAACCCAAAGCTATAATGCACAAAAATTGTTTTCTGAATATAAAGATCATTATTAAAAAAGGTAGAAATCTAAAGTATATATTTTGTTAAACAACGAGAGAAAAAAGGAGCATACGATACATAGCATGATAAAGGAGCATTTGAATTTTTTATAATGAATTCCAAATGAGCACTATTTGTTATGTGACAAGAATCAAATCATGACTCTGTTTCTTACCATATCTGAAGCATCTGGTCGCTGATTATGGAATTTATTGCCGAAATCATTAGGCATCGAAGACTTCGAAAATACCAGAACAGAAAGTGCCTTTTATATAGCATTAAAGCGTTTATATGCTACTCTATAAAATCTCTCATCTCTCCACAGACTCACTTGTGGAGGAGTATTATGTAGTGCTTTAATAATCCAGTAACAACCACAGGGCACTTACTGTTACCTCCACCTTGGCGTGACACCTCAATACAATTCGTCACATTGGTGACCTTGGCCAATGAACATGCTCTTCACTCGCCATAACGCATGGAGCCTCCAAAACACGCTGTTCGCCCGTCATAACGGTTGTCACTATAAAATCGCTCATCTCTCCACAACTCGCTGGTGAGGGAGTATTGTGGTAGTATCTTAACAAGCCAGTGTCTAGCTCATATGTTAGGTGGTTATGGATCAGATGATTGCAAGTTTTATCCTTGGTGAAATTCAATTTCCTAATTGGCGAGAAAATATTATCTGCCACGCACCGGCAAAATATTATCTGACCAGATCAAGTTAAGATTTTTAAGAATGCTATCGAATAGGCTCAAAATTTCCATCTGATGTGAGATGGCTGCCAGTTCTTTTATGCATGTAACAATTGTCTACGAATCATTAGTTTGTGAAAAAGCTGTTATGTGTAATTTAAACTAGAATGCATATTGCACTATGACAAGGATTCCTTCTCCACATAATGAAGCACATAAAACTTTTCCTGAGACGCCTTTTTTCATTAACAAACAAAAACCCCGCTTTTCCAAAGATCATCCGAATGTAATTTAGTAAAATTTGAAATCTCTATTAAATTATATATTATATGCGTTTCTCTTCAGTCGTTCATCAGAAGTAAAAAAATAAAATCTGCTACTTCTTTATAATTTTGTATTTTCAGATCGATATCTTTTTTTTTTTTTAATTATTATATATCTCACTAAACTCAGCATTGCAAAGAATGTCGCAAAATTTCGCTTAAAATCTTTTTTTCCTTTTATGCTATATACGATATAAAAAATGAAACTACTACTGAGTATGATTTTCTTTTCATCGTTTTTGGAAATTTATACAATGATCTAGATGCACAAGAAAAATTCGGAATTATGAGGTAGCTTTTTTTCAATAATTTTTTTTAAACGAAATAACTCCTTTAATTAATCCAAAAATTTTCATGTTCTTTAAAATCTATCATAATTACGTACACATACTTATTTAAGTAATATGAATCAAGTATAGGAAAAACGGTCACATATTTACATTATCTTCAGTATATTTATCACAAATTATTCACAACGTGATAAATGCACTGAAATTGCACTTAAAACATGCATGCAACTTTCTCTTTTATCAATCTTTAATATTTCTGTAAATTATTGTCATGCTATCAGATTTGTTTAGATTAGTTGTATTAACAACCCTTTTAGAAATAACGCTAAACATATTTTAGAACGGAATTCGGTCATGATAGACAATGGTCAACTAACCAAAGCAACATCTTAGCGATCTTTCTCTTCTTCAAGCGCTCGCTTCATAACGACAGGACATTTGCATCCAATGAATGGGTTCTACATCAGATGAGCTTACATGGTTTCGAGTTTTCAAACCTTTGTCCCTGAAGCTGAGACTATATCAATGGATCACGGCAAACTCAGTCAGATTCATTAATATTCCACCCACCCCCCCCAATTTTAACACATTTAACATTTTGTGCATTACGCGGAAGTCATTAAATAGTAAAAGACAGAGTTTCTATGAGACACTTTGGTTCGAAAATTCTCCCCGTCTAATGATGATGATGTCGTGCACATGTTTCCAATCAAAGGGTTAACCCCTTTTGAGGATAAAGACCTCTGAGCAAAAGGCAGAAGTCTGACTTCTAGTTCAAAGTTAGATGAAACACACAATAACATTCCCCGTCCCCCTTTAGTGATAAAATATTTCCACCAGCTGTGTTGCCTTTCTTTTTGCTAGACACCTTAAGATGACCAGATGGTGCAGATGGTCTCCTTTCGGGACCTGGGACATCTATAGCTGAAAGAACACACATGGAAATTCCTCGTCCAGAAGACAGTGATGGTGCTTTCAGAGACAATGGAACATGCAAACATCTGGATGCCAAATTTCCCTATTGTAAGAGGTACCTATGCTCCAGTTTTTTCGGTGGGCCTTAATTACCTTCCGACGACAGACTGGCGCCCTTGAAAAGGGCCCTTTTGCTGGACATGATTGGCCCGAAGAGAGGACCAGGAGCCACTGAGGAAGAGGAGGCGGAGACTGACGCTGAGATAAAAAACGCAGAGTGTTTTGGAAAGGGGAGGGGAGAGCTTCTATGAGACTGCTGATGTACGCCCACGAGTCCGAGAGATTTAAAGCTCCACCCGAAATTATCACTGACTGACCAACCTGTGAATTCCCAATGGTGTTGTGTTTACTATTTAATGGAGAGCCGATCTTCAAGGGAAACACTTTAACTTGAGCTGTTGTGGTGTAAATAGCAACTATTTAATCAAGATAAGAAAGAGTCGTTCTTTGTATATATAAGGCTGTAAAATAAAGAAGTGTCTAAAAATTCTGAGTATTATTTGATCTATAGAGATCAAGATATTACAACACACACACACACAAACACACACACACACATTCACTTACACAACCTTCTTTTGGCAAAATGGACACATCTAACAGATCTAACAAATAGAACACAGAACAACCATGCCAGAACCAGGACTCGAAACCGGGGCACCTGGATCTAATGAAGACGCACTAGCCCTAAGCCAGGACACAGGCCATTCATTTAATGCAACATGGAGAAGGGAAAACTTTCCTATGCGAAATTCATATAAATACAACGGAGTGGTTAATGATATGTGAAAACTGCTAAGGGAAATTTATTCAAAATTGATATGAATAGAAGAAAACTATTTATTTTAAAAATGATTACCAGTTTTACTTTTTTATGTTTTACAAAAGTGAAAGCGCAAGATATAGATAATGAAAAGCTCAGATTTATTAATAAATCTTCAAGGTACAACAAGTATTCTCAAGAAAATTCTAACTAGTATCTTGGATCTATGGATAATATCTGATAGTAATATAAATTACTGAGCTTTTCAGATGTGTCTACAAATGTGTTGAAGAATATTAAAGATAACCTATATTGTTATACCACATGTTCACTTAGCGCTTTTATGATTATTCAAATATTTCTGAGTCACTGAAATCTCATTAGATTAAAAGTATTTTATATTTTGTGTGTGCATTTTAGCTCTTTTTTCCAATTATAATTAATCCTTTTTATGATGCAAATAATTTAAGGCGATACAATACTCAAAAAATCATCAAAACATCGAATTTTTTTATTGGCTCATATGATAAATTGAGTCATTCTAAATGTGCCTGCAAACTTGCAGGGTAATAGCTTTATTTTTTATTAAATTATTGAAGGATTTTTGATGCATAACAAGTGAGTAAACATTGTTGTCACGCCCTCTTTTCATATTCAAACACCTATAGAAGAAGCTAATTTGGCAAAAATAAGGCACATTTATCAAATGTCCTATTAGAGCGAGATTTTTAGTTCAAATCACAAAAATTCAGAGTCTCCACAGTTTCATTTAGAGCAAATATTCAAAAGTTACAACTGCACCGACCAAACAGAATAGCAAAAATAGTAAGGAGAAAAACAGAAACAGCAAACAAAATAATATGAATAGCAATCATTATAGAAGGAATATACATTCAATCAGTTTTGATTTGCTTTGTAATTTTTTAAAGATATTATAATAGTATTTGTGAAAGTTTGATCATTCATTTGTTTCTTATTTCAATTTGCAAATATGATATTTTTTTCCCCTAAATTTTTGCATTTTTAACTTCAAACAATTTAGAATAAGTTGAATGATATCTTGCAAAAGTTATAAGCAAATTGGATAAATTTTATATTATGATTTACTTTAATAAATACTTTAAATGCATTTTCCTCAATGTCCGTTTTTTTGATTATATACTACATTTCGAAAGCCTAAGGTTATCTTAAACATGGAGTTATGAAATGTTTTATTAATGTTCAGAAATATATTTTTTTATAAAAATTAGTTTGAAATTAGCCTTAAGGTAAGTCGTAATTTGTTTTAAAATATCCAAAGTCAGAATTTCTGCATTTTTCAGATTTGTATTCGTTTTACAATTTCAAAATTATATGAAATTCGATACTGTTTGCGGGATAAAATCCATATTAAATTTTATGCGACATAATAATAGTTACTTAGGTAAAAAATTTGGAGAAAAATATTCTTATTTTTAAAAAAAGCCTTAGGAAATTGATAATTATATTGATAGTTTTGAGCTATTTTAAAAATCTTCATATTAAAATAGTTCAAAATTTTTTTAAGAAAATGTAATTTTTTTAAAAAAAATTACAGAAGAGTTATAAAGTACTATTTTACAGAAAATAAAAGTAAAATACCATTTTAAGCATCAAAATTTAAAGAAAAAGAAAATTGTCATAAAGTAGCAATTTAACATTCGAATAATAATTTTTATCTCTCGTTTAGGTGATTGAGTGCAATCAATTGTTTTTTAAAATTATTAATTAATTGCATTTACTAAAACAGAAGAAAACTTTTTTCCATTTTTTTCTATATCTATGGTCTTATTTTAAGTTTTTTTAAAAAGAAATAAGAAATATAAATCTACAAAGAGCAAAGAAAATATTAGAATTCTATCGTAAATGAAAAAATAGAATTTTTCATATTTTTATATCAAAACAGAAAATATTCCAACATTTTCATAGATCTCTATCGATGTTTCTATAGATTTTTATCATTTCTGAGTCCTATTAAAAAGCTTAAAAGCAGCAATTTTAGAAATTTTGTGAAATATTCACAGTATTTTAGATTTAAGAGACAGATTTACATCATGGAAAAGTATTATCTGTTTGCTGTGAAAAATTGATCCATAAGGAAAAAACGTTTTTATAAAGTAAACATGGAGATATTGCATTTTTTGATTAAACACTTCTTGGAATAATATATTTTCTGTTGGAACTACCCTTCGGGAAGAAATTGTAATATTTATATTTTATGTTATTTGAAATATTTATGTTTGTTTTTGAAACAATATTTCTCGAGATTAATAGTTTTTCGTGATATAAAATATTTCATTTTGTATTTAAACTTAACAAACATTCAATCTATAATTTTTCCATTTATATTTTTGCTTAATTTTATACTATGTACAAAACAGTCAGAAAAAAAGTTTAAGTCTGCTTGCCATGCTCACAATTCAATTGATATTGAAATTCTAAAATGGAAACTATTTCTATTTTCTATT
Organism: Argiope trifasciata; assembly: GCA_026543055.1. NCBI lineage: Eukaryota > Metazoa > Arthropoda > Arachnida > Araneae > Araneidae > Argiope > Argiope trifasciata. Next base: position 6,508,679 of record JAPMOQ010005572.1, read on the forward strand.
AGAAGGGAAACAATTATTTTCAAAATTTAAACGGATTTTTGTTATTAGTAGTTCAACTAAAAATTGATTTTCTGAAAACGAAAATGTTTATTGTGCGAAATTTAAATTTATTTTCGAGTTAATAAACAATTAATATTCTTATCAATTATTATATTTTGGATAAAGCCAAGTCGACTTAGATTTTGTGATGAATTTCGTTTGATCATTTGTGTGTATTTGAATTTAAAATTCGTTTACGATTTTTTTATCGTTATTTGCATTTTTTTTTCGAATTTCCAATTGAATTAATTTATTATTAGAAAAAGTAAGATTATCCTACATGAAGTAAACACAATTAAAGATTTTATTTTAAAGAAAATCATGCAATTAAAAAATACATGTAATTATTGAAAATATTATATTTGCTAGAAAGCAATTATACTTTATAAATTTTTATATTAATAAATAACTCTATGGATTTTTGAATTATTTTCTTCCACTGAATAATAGAACAACTTTTAATAAATGTATTATTTCGATGATGAGTTACTTTCAAGCTGCTGAAAAGACACTGTAAAACGTACTCCTTACGCAAATATTTTGCAGAAAATTGTTATTCACCTTCCAGCGGGTGAGCGTATGTGAGAAATACACTAGATATAAATTTCGTTTTATACCTTTAGATCTGTTAGGGTTGGGAACGCCTGTACTCGGCTATTTTTCCCCCTTCCTTTGAACTATTTTCAGATTTGTTGAAAGTTTCTGGTGATAATAGGTCTCTGCTGATCAGATATTTGTATTTTAGAGATACGCGCGAGCGTTCATGTAAGTTTTTGTTGCATCTGATTTTTTTTAATGATTTTGCAAATAAATCTGAATTGTTTTAGACTGGCGACAACAAGCAAGTGCACTTACGAAAGAAAATGTAGAAAAAAAAGCAATCACGTCCTTACAAAGTGAGCTGAAGTTAAAGGTATTAAAGAGAAAACCCAAACTAGGTATTGAAGAAGTGGAAGATGTGACAACAGGGAAAAACAGATGCAAACCTTGTCAAAAAGAAAAGCGGTCCAAAATCACTTGCTCAGTTGTGAGATTTGCCAGAAATTTATATGTTTGAAACTCACTAAACACATTTGCTCAAATTGCAACGCTGCAACGAAATAACAATTAAACTATTTTCTTCGTTTTCATATTTATTTTTCAATTACTTTTTTCTTTTTGTACATAAATTCTGGATTTTTTGCACGTCTATATTTTATATGCAAACCGTTCTGTCAAAATATCGGCGATTTCATTTATATTATTTTTAAATCAATTTATTTAACCTGTTGTCATTTTATATTGTTATTGCAATCGATGTTTATATTGTTTTCGCTTTTTTTTAAGTACAAAATGTTTAAAGTAATTGTAGTTATTCCTCCTAAGCTATTTACAATATAATTTTAATAGTTACGCTTTGAAAATTTCCATTTTACTAAAACTTATGTGAGAAATATGGGCAACCTTTCATGTTGGTATGACGACCACCCCAGCTAAAAAAATTGAAACTTTTTACTATTTCCACATCACTTTTAGGAATGTTGTAGAAGTACAATAAAAGTATGATTAAAATTAATACTGCATATGTGAATATTAATCCGTAAAGTATGCAATAATATAGCCCACATTCTTAAATAATAAATATTGCTTTCAGCCTTCCATAAATAAATAGAACTATTATTTAGTTTATGGAATGTTTTAGTTTAATAAATGGAAATGTATTTAGTTTAGAGAATATTAAATACTAATAATTCATAAAATATAGCCTACATCTCTATTGATAATAAGGAGGAATACGTGTGCGTGTGTGTGTTGGTCTTTATAGGTGACTGTTTGAACTATAGTTACAAAATTTGGCTCAAATATACTTGAAAAGATTAAAGAAGCAATTTTTTAAAAATATATGATTATAATTTTATTCAATTGAAATGAAGCCGAATCTGGAAGTTATTTCTGCTTTGAATGAGAAAATACAATTGAACACTATTAAATTTCAGACAATTTCAAAATTTGAAACATTCTCTTTGTTAATGATCCAATTTAAAGTCGTACAAAAATTTTCCTGAACTACGGAAATTCTTTCAACATATTTTTCTAAGCAATTTTCAATAACTGATAACATAGTTATCAGTTATGGAAGAATCAATAAAAACGGCCCTAAAATCCTAACCATTTTATTGATCCATCAAACTCTTGTTGGAGTGATTTTCTTCCACTTTTTTAAATGTAAAGAAAGATTCTTTTCTAATATATGTCTAATTAACAAGGTAAATGAAAAATTGAAGTTGTATTTAGTTGATAGTACAAACGTAATGGCTTTATTTAACTAACATTATTAAATAATGAGATTTATTTACATTAGAAAGGTCTAATTGGCAAAACATATAATTATATTAATTCCAACGAAAATTTGTTATTTGAAAGCTATTCTTTGACAGAATCATAGGCATGTGGGTTTAATTAAAATAAACTAATAAACGCCTGGTGAAGCAACTGGTTGACAAAGGCGACAAATTAATTATATTTTTTGAACAATATTTAACATAAGAGGGTTACTTTAGTTTCAAGATTATTTTTGTGGACTTTGCAGCTTATTTGAGTATATTTCAATATATTTATTACCTATTTAGTTGTTTACTAATATTACTGAACAGATATAGATACATAAGTATTAGTTAATGCATTGATTATGCAAAATATAATTTAAAAGTTCTATATTAAAAAATTCTTCAATTCTTAAAAATTCTATTTAAGTGCTATCACCTTATTAATGAGTTTGCAATTGAGTCAGATTTCTGATTTATCATAGAAATATAGAATTGAAATAGGAAATAAAACAAAGAAAAATTATTATGCACTTAACTGAAAAATATACGACGATATTTGAGTTGATACGATTACGACTACAGTTGATATTTATGTAAATTCAGTCACAAAATAAATTATTATCTGAATGGAATAAATTTAAATTCCACTAATGTAATTTTTAATATTATTATTATTTCTAAATATGTTCTGAAAAAACATTTAAGTAACCACAATTATGGAACAACAAAAAAACGTTTTTTTCTCTTTTTTTTCTATTTTTACCACTGGTTCTCAAAAATCAAAAACTCTAATTCTAATATTCTGAAAAGTTTTAGCCACTTCTTTCAACTCGTAACGTATAAATTTACTATACAGTTGAAAAAAAAATAATAGATTGTAGCATTTAGCAAAGATTTTTTTAAAGAAGGTTACAAAGAGGCTAAAAATTCTAGAAACAATTTGCGATAAAATAAGTATATAAAAAAGTACTATATTTTTTAGGGATTAAATGGAACCAAAATATTTTTTTTCTTCATACAAAGTAATTTTTTTCCTTCATCTATGCTCTTGCATTAACTAAAAAAATCTAAAGCGTAAATATTGCAAAAAAATGTAGGTTTTTTAGAAGTAAATTTGAGGGAAAAAATCTAGAGCGAAAGATGCCAGGATTAAAATATGTTTTATTGGTCTTTTCAGGTGACTTATTGATTACTTATGCTAGCATTCTAGAAACGGAGGAGATATTTACATTTTTTAAAAATTTTTACTGAATATTCACGGTATTCTAGATATCTAGAGATGTAATTAAACATGAAAATGCCTCTCGGTGTTATATCAAAATACGACAAAAAGAAACATCCAAAGATTTTTTTCCAAACTGGACATGCAGATAGAGTATTACGATTAGATATTTTTTTAAATACATATCGAGCTGAAAGTCACATTATAAAATCTATTATTTGAATATATATTTAAATAGATATTTAATTATTAAATTAAAGAAGCTACCAATCATTTGCCTTCTTTTTGCTTTCTTTAAATATATTCCAGTTGATTTTCATTTTCATTTTTTTACATTTTTCTCTCAAATAAATAAAATATACATATATCGACAAAATAAATTCGCTATGCATCTAAAAACATTTAATATTAAGGATTTATTTCCATAAACTGATTTTTATTCGACTATTTAAGACATTTTATGTGATTTCAGTATCGAATAAAACAAAGCCTACATGTGTTAGAAATAATAAACACAACTAGAAATAAATAATAACATAGAACATAACAAACAGAAAGAAAAAAATCCAAAATGCTTAATTTTTTCTAGCATTTTGGAAAACATCAAATTCTTTTTTGTTGAATGAAAATAATTCCTGATAATTGGCATTACAGCCACATCAAAGAAATAAATGAGTACTTTTCTGTTATACGATCGCAAAGGAAAAATCGTCAAAAAGTCGCCAAATAATCGTTTGTTGGAAAAAGTGAAAAAATCCCAAAAATGCAAAATTACGTCAAATTTAACCTTCAAATTTATCAAATTCTCGTTATTCACTTGACGAATATGTTCGTGTTTTGTTCACAATGGTGACATTTGTTTTGCCATTCGCATCGCTTGTCGACTTGACTCGCTTTTGGCACACATTGTGAATCACATCAGGAGTGTGAATATTTGAAATAACATTTAGAATTAAATTAATAAATAAGAAGTTTCAATTTGGGCACTTTTCTCGAATTTTGAAAATATTATTACAAAAAATGTTTTACATTGTTTTGAAACTTTTGAAGAAATTCTTTTTAAACATACCCATTTAAATATCGATAAGATTTTAGCTGAATTTCAGAATTTTTTTAATCTCATTTTAGTTTTTGAACTTCCTGTGATCTGTTATTATCCTGAAATTCAACTAGTTTTCATCGTTTCACAAAAACATTTAGTCGTATTATTTTCTTTTGTTGTTGATAGTTAAAGACGAAGTATTCTTTTTAACCTTAGCACTCCGATGTCTCCTCTCAGACACATTTCAAGATAGTGCACCATTTTGTAGTTTTATTTCTTTATTTTCTTAAATTTTTAAGGGTAAAAATATTTAAGAATCCTGAAAATGTGTAAATTAATTTTCCGGGAGAATTCAACTTAAAAATCATACATATTAATTTTTCGGAAGAATAAACAAGTTCTCTTATTCAAAAAATTTTTATGCTTTGAATTACTTTTCGACGTGCTAACGGTTAATATCCACTTAAATATAAGATAAACAGGAAAAAAAACCGAAGCTACGATATCGCGGATTTTATAAATAGATAAATATGAAATTTATGTTTTTATTAATACTAGGATGTATTGAAATTGGCTTCGTTTAAAAATAACATACACAATAAATAGAGAATATGTTAGACTTTTTAAATAACACGACTTAAAATTTCACAATTTAATGGAAACTATAAAGTTAAAACTAAGCAGTTTACTTAAAACAAATTCGAACCAATATGTTTAATGCATCAATTATTAACTGAAGTTGGTTAATGAACTTTTATATGATTATTAAACTATGCTAAAATTCATATATATATATATATATATATATATAGGGATTTTTTCCTACGTCTATTCCTTTGAGGTAGTTAAAAATATAAGAAGTCAGATATCAATAAAACTCATCAAAAGCTTTAATTCCCAGAAAAAGAAAGATAATTTTTGAAATGTCTTTACTAATATTACAAATGAAAATATATTGTTACGAACTTGTGGTATTGCTTTCCCGCGCTAATACTGTCATCGTAAGGAAGATTGACTGTAATATGTATTGAATAGTGAATGGGTGTGACGTCAGAGGTCCCAAGGCTTGGTAACAAACTTGGCAACCATTTGGCGGCTTGGCGACGAATTTGGCAACTTTGGCGACAAAATGGAAAGTACCGGAAACATCGAGAATTTTCCCGATCCGTCCACTAGGAGCCGAGATCCTGCTAGAACGCTCCTGATTGGTCCAGAAAATGTTAGCCCCGCCTACCACCAGTATATATAAGGAAGACGGCTGCAGTGAGTAAATGAATCGAGTCGGATAAAGTCGAAGCGGAGCAGCGGAGAAATAGGAAAGAGGATCTGAAGAAGAATCAAGTGGAGTTAAGCCGAAGTGCGGCAGTGGAGAGAAGCCGAAGCTGAACGATTTAGTGTCCAACGAAGAAGACAAGTAGCGTGTCGCAGTTTATAAGAAAAGACCTAGAGATATAGAGGTTTTGAACTGAGGAGTCCTGAACGGAGGACTGTTGTGTGGCATATACTGACGAAGCCTGCGTCGTGTGTCGTAGCCCGTTGTGTCGTCGTCGGGAAAGGAGCTGTCCCGAATTGAGGAGTAGTCCCGTTGTGCGAAGTAGTGAGTCGACAGCAAAGGAAAGAAAAGATAGCGGAATATTTTCAGCCTGTTCTAGAAAGACCCAGGTGGTGATCCCATAACGATTCCCTCTCCGGCTGAATCCTGTCTGGCCGCTCTGCGAGCTGTGGGCATTGTCACTACGAAATTTCTGCCTGTGGACTTCTATTTGTAGTATGCTGTCCTGTGTGTTCGTCTCGGCTAAAAAAAGTTGTCTCCTGTACATAAATGTGTTGTGGATATTTGTCGTCTGTGTGCTGTCTTGTCCCCGTCCTGTAAATAAACGTCTGTGTTGTATTCGTCAACTAAAGGACTGATCATTTTGTGTGTCATCATCATCTCACACCATACACACCCACTATATATGCGAGGTAAAAAAAAGAACTCGACGGAATTTTGGATATAGGAAATCCGTAACAATATTCTGAATTTGTGATAATCTCATGTGAATTTGCGTCCCAGTGAATTCATTTATTATCTACGGTGATTTTTTTCAGACATAATAAATCACTAACCAAAAATTAAGTTAAGCTTTTGTTAAATGTAACCATATTCTGGATTTTTAAAAATATATTTACATTGATAAAATTGTAAAATAATTTTATAATAAAAAATAAACTTAAAATAACTTAATTTTTTTAATAATTTAAATATGATGCTATTGAATTTTTCGATTTAATAATTCTTCTTGATTCATATTTTCTAATACAAATTAAAATATTTATTTTCAAATATATTTTATAGATATTATCATATTGAATTATGTAACATTTTTTCCATTTAAATAATTTTATTTTTAACTATTCTAAATTTCTTGTCATTATTTTTCGAAGGATATACATTAATAAGTACTACATATATGAAAAATATCTATTGATCTAAGATATTTTTTATTCTAATGGCAGTAATGGTTTTGAAGAAATGTAATATTAAGACAAAATCCAGCAATTATCGAGCATATTATATTAGTGAAAAATTAAATCAGTTTTTCCCATTTCTTAAGATCTTTCATTGCATGACAATTGTAATTTATATATACCCAAATATATTTGAATTTTCGATGAACACAATTCTTTTTAAAAATCCATAATATAATGTTTTGTTAATAATGATAAAATTAATTAAAATTCCAAAATATTTATTTTAATTCTAATTTCTATGATATTAGTTGTCATATATACACTGATGGAAAAAAATCCCAACACTAGGAAGGAGCTGTGCTAGATAAATGAAATTTGGTGGGCATGTTTATATATCTGGAAGATGACGTCGATTCAAATTTCGAGCTACGAGCGTAAATCTGGCGCTAGTAGCCACACTATGAATATGCAAATGAGGTTTGCTTTAAATAAGCTCTGTAAGGTTCGTGATCATTATTTACAGTTGAGATTTAACGTAGTGGGTTAATGTTAGTCAAGGATGCCTCTGAGAAGACGAAGAAGCCATTATCAACAGCTCACTGAGTTTGAACGAGGTCGTATTGTAGAGCTACGAGAAGGTGGGTTTTCTTTCCGCGATATTGCTGAAAGACTTGGCAGGAATGTATCCACTGTGCATGAGTATTGGCGGCAGTGGTCAAGGGAAGGTACTGCCTCAAGAAGACCAGGTTCCGGGCGTCCACGTGGTACTACTGAGAGGGAAGACCATCGTATTCGGCGTATGGCTGTGGCTAATCGTACTGCGTCTGCAGCTGAAATTCGAGCTGCAGTTGGCACCACAGTGACACAACGAACTGTTACAAATCGGTTACTTCAAGGACAGCTCCGAGCCAGACGCCCTGTACAGTGCATTCCACTGACTCAAAACCACTGCTGTTTGCGACGTGAGTGGTGTCAGGCTAGAGCTCATTGGAGGACGGAGTGGAGATCTGTTTTCTGATAAAAGCCGGTTTTGCCTTGGTCGCAGTGATAGCCGTTTGTTGGTTAGAAGGAAGCCAGGTGAACGCCTGCTAGTGACCTGTCTGCGGTCTAGACACACTGGGCCTACTCCTGGAGTTATGGTTTGGGGAGCAATTTCGTATGACAGCAGGAGCACTCTCGTGGTTATCCCACGCACCCTGACTGCAAATTTGTACGTCAGTCTAGTGATACAACCTGTTGTGCCGCCATTCATGAACAGCATTCAAGGGGGTGTTTTCCAACAGGATACCGTTCGCCCTCATACCGCTGTTGTAACCCAACATGCTCTACTGAGTGTCGACATGTTGCCTTGGCCTGCTAGATCACCAGATCTTTCTCCAATCGAGCACGTATGGGACATCATTGGACGACAACTCCAGCGTCATCCACAACCAGCATTAACCGTCCCTGCATTGACCGCCCAAGTGCTACAGGCATGGAACTCCATCCCAGAAACTGATATCCGACACCTGTACGACACAATGCATGCACGTTTGCATGCTTGCATTCAAAATTCTGGCGGTTACAGCGGTTACTACTGTACCAACATTTCACATTTGAAATGGCTCTTCTCGCCAATGGCTCTACCTGTGATCTTGAAACTTTAATCAATTAAATATGTTACCTAGACAAATGTATTCCTAAAATTTCATTACTGTACAATAATTTTTTCTTCGTGTTGGGATTTTTTTCCATCAGTGTATTATATTGTTATATAACAAAGTTTGAATATGTAAATAATTTTGTACATATAACAAAGCTTATGTATTTATATCAACTTTGGAATGTTTTGCACTTGTACTTCAATCAATTTCTCGGCTTAAAACTCGGTAAAATTCTATTAATGCTATTTGTAATTTATTAATTCCCAGTTTTGAAACTTATGAATTTTTTTAAAATTTTATAGAATACAAAAGTATAGCAGTTTTTAAATATTTATAACATTTTATTTATACTTCGTAAATACAACATACGATTTTTTCGTATTTCTAACGTTCCAACTAGCGGCAGATTAGAAATAAAAATCACTGTATCAAATTGCTATTTAAAGTTTTCAGAATAATTAATTAAGAAACTAAATTTAATATCAATAAAATGCTTAGTTAAAAAAGAACAATTCCAAGAAGACACTTTCATAATATGTTTGCTTCATTATTTATATTAACGCATATTCATTTGTAATTCAGTGTTCAGTACCAATACGAAATAGTTTCAAATTCCACTAAAATAAAAGATTATTTTTTTGTTTGAATGTTCTCGGGAAAAATGCCAAGAAAAGCAAATGGATGAAAAAAGACTTTAGAAGTTTTAAATAAGCAAATAGTTTAACTTTTGAACATTAAAAAGTTTTATACACTTCTCTTTCAGCTCATGGCGTGCAATTTACTCTGCATGAGAAAACAAAATCAATATCATAGAGTAACATTGGCTGAATGAAAAAAAAAAAAACTATTGGAATGCATTTTAAAGAAATTTGTAAGGCAGCAAAAATTCTGAAAAGAATTTGAGTTAGCATTAGAGCATCAATGAATATGAAGAAGAATACTGCGTAAAAATAAAGAAATAAAAAGAAATTAAATGAAACCGCAATATTAAACTTTTAATGTAAGGAAAATTCTCTTCTTTTTTCTACGTATGCCTTGCATCTCTTAAATTGAAAAACTAGAATTGCAAATAATACAAAAAATTATAGTTATTTCAAAGATAACTTCAAAATTATATTTTATAAATGCTGCTGCAAGTAGTTTTTAAAAATAATTATTGGAAGTGCTTTCCAATAAAGAAAAGTGTATAATAATAGTGTTTTATTTCAAGTAATTGAAAAAGTTAATCAACATTTACATCTCTTATTAAAGAACAACCGCTTTCAGAGGACGAGGACGACATCCGAACTGGCACCCTTATCTCAACATCAAACCACACCAGAAGGACGACTCTCAGCTAGGATCTATATAACAGTCACCAAATAAACGATGATTTTTCGGTAGAATCGGGCCACGAACTTGAAACCCTCCAATTCCGAAACCAAGAAATTACCACCAGAGCACTGAGACCCAGAACTACAGAAAAATTATGATATATTTATTAATTAAAAATAGTTTTGAAGAGACATATTTAATACTAAATATTGTAACTTAAAAAAGCAAGATTATCGTACAGAGTAATTAGAAATATGGAACTTATGATAAAGACGAGATTATACGCTTATGTATTTTTTAATTTCATTATCATTTGTATATAGGTGTTATAATTTGTTTAAGAAATAATATTTTGGTAGTTATTTTTTATTTATATACCCTCAGTGTTTATATTTTACCTAGTTAAAACGCATCTTCTAAAATTTGAATGCTATAATTATACAGTAATAAGTTACTAAATAGCAAGTAATAAGTCAAACTATGGACGTATTTTACTGGAAAAAAGACAATTGGGGAACTATTTAAGACTTTCGGACATATTTTAATAACGAAGTTCATTCCTATTTATAATTCATGTACACCCAGATTTTAATAGCAAACGATAATAAAGACATATTCGTTTAATGATTTTTCATTACTTCGCGTACAATTTCGTATATTAATTTTGCAAGTGGGGTAGATTTCATAACATCCATAAAAGTAAACCTCCTCTTTTGCCTTGCCATCCTGGTTATTCAATGTGAAGTCGCTGCAATAGCAATATAAATACTTTGGCCACTTACAAATGGATCATAATGTTATACAATCATAATCTCATGTCTTATTACCTTTCTCAACAGGGATCGAGGTGCCTGGTGGTAAAGTCTCTGCTTTGGATCCGGAAGATTTAAAGTTCGAGTCAAGATTCCACCAAAGAAATGTCGTGCAGAAGGATTTCTTGCAGGTTAAATCCGTCTGGTGAAATGTCCTCCCGTTGGTGTGGTGTGGGTGCCAGCTTAAGCAGTGGTTACACGATCTGCCTCCTCACAGATTTGGTCGTAAATCAGACATCCGACCCACTGAGGGACCACACTCCCCCATAGCCACGAGAATGCGTTTCCCCTTTGACCCCTCTTGTGGTTTTCTGGACTCCTTTGATGCCTGGGCAGTTTACCGAAAATTGTCGTTAGAGTCGGCCGGCATGAAAAAAACCAGAAAACCGCAAGATGGGTCAAAGGGCAGTACGTGGCTCGTCTGCAGACAGGTGCAGATCATGTAATTACGGCTTTAGGTGTCGTCCTCGTCATCCAGAGGTTCAAAATTGCGGAATCCGTCTCAAAATAGCCCTAGTGTTGCTTTAAATCGGGAAGTTTAGATAACTAAATTAAATTAAAACCTTTCTTAAGAGACAATAGTCCTCAGAAATATCGTTAACTGAAAAAAATCACTGTCATAATACAATTATAGTAAATTTTTGCCTAGGCGGAATCTGATCTATTGTTTCTCAAGAATTATTCTCCAGCCCCTTTTTAGGGGCTGGACTTAATAAAGGAAATAATTAGGTTAAAATAAAAATAATTTAAATTTATAACACAAATTACTATGAATTAAACTAGAAAACAGACCGTTAGCAGGCATCTTTATTAATATAAAATTGAATTCAAGTGTAGTGTTAATTTTTTTGGTTGGTTCAAATTCTTCGTATGACAAATATTTAATATTTGTGCAAAATAGTCGTAAATTCCACCAGTTAATTTTAATTTCTGTGTCATTAGAAAATTGTTACAGGAGCTTGAAAGAGTAGAGAGATTAATAAAAAGCATCTCGAATCCTTTTTATTTTTTTCAATTCCACTATTAGATAACACTCTCCTTCTATATATTTATTTACATATTTTTCTCAAATTTTTAATAAAATGCTTTTAATTCACACACGTTCATTTCACTCACAAGTTCAAATACATTTTTTTTAAACTTGTAATGGATGACCTTCAACGTCAGTACTAGTTTCTTTTCCATATAACAATTAATTCCTTCGATAAGTTTAATTAATTTTTAATATTTTAAATAATATATTAGCAGTTTGTTTTGAAAATTGAAATCCACAAGCGGTAACTCAATCGGTAAAATGCGAGGAATTCAATATTTTTCCCTTGAAGTTGAAGAATGCGAGTTCAATTGTTGTGAAAATCGGTAATTACTTTATACATTTTTGATAATTATTAAATAAAAAGGAACTAAATTTAAAAAATATTTTTGATCAAAATAGAAATTGAATAAAAAAATTAGATTACTTGTTATTAATATTATGAGCAGTCTTTTGTGAGAAAGATATTTTAATTTTGGATAATAAATTTTTTTACCTATTTCTTATTATTTACTTTCATGTTATTTAATTTAGATGCATGCAAAAATAAAAAATAACAATTAATCTTCGGAAGTTATGTTTTTTTTAAAGGGAAAACCGCAACTACTTAACTCTTTTTACTGTCTCAAAGTTTTTTGGCAAAAAGTTAAAAAAAATCTTGAAAAACTTTGCATTAATGTAGCTTTGACCAAAAATATCTATTACGTTTGAAAAAAAAAATAGTATATATATTTGCATTTTCACGAGCATTTTTTTTTCTTATTTTCTACGATAATTGAAAAATAAGAAATGCACATATGGAAGAATAAAACAAAAAGTTTGGTACTCTTTAATTAATTTTTTTTTAAAAAGACAAAAAATGTTATTCCAAAATATTTTGATGGATTTTAATGGTTGCTTCGGTAGTTTTTTTAATCGCTCAGTTGTTTTCAAAGAGGTAAGAAAATATTTATGAAAAGAAATTTCTTAAAAAAGTTTTGTGGAAAATTCGCTATTTTCTATACTTTTAGTGATTTCTTTATTCATATACGGGTGGTATTATTTGCCTAATGTAAAAAGAAGCAAAACAATTTGTATCGATTAAATATTATTTATAATTTTTCTTCACATCAAATTTTTTTTATTTTTAATTAAGTTTAAACATTAAAATTGCTTGTCACAAATCCTTCATCAAGATTATTGCAGCGTATATTCTTTTGAAATCATTTGTTTAGAATTCTGAAACTCAATTGATTATTTTATTACAAGGAATTTAAGGTAACAAATTAGTTCGAACGGACAAATGACTTAAAATTTTCAATAAAATAATTTATAAGTTTTGTTTTTAATAGATTTCTTAATGAAGTATTTTTTTCTTTGAATTTAAATATCCATGCAATATGTACTCTTAAAAACAATACGTCGCTGTATTCATTCTAGTGTGCATTTTCTAAATTTTCCCTCATCTTACATAATATTCCAAATTTATTTTAAATATAAATTACTAAATTTCGATCTTCAAAATAATTTTGCGAAGTTAAACATGTTGACTCAAATATTAAAATATAAATTAGAATCATTCAATTAATTGTGTTCTAGAGCAAGTTTTTTGATATTTCAAAGGAATATGAGATAAAATTTTCTCCGATTCAATAGAATATTGAATATACAGCAATAAGAAAGAAATTTTTGAATCATAAGAACAATAATAGATCTTTATACATTCATCTAAATTACATAAATAAGCAGCAGTGTCTAAAGTTAAAATTGAAACTAGCATAGTTCTATTTAATTGAAAATGTAACAAAATCTCAAAATATTTAAGCATCTTTGAACAAAACTCGAGGAATGAAAAAATAAGCTTTATTAAATAAATTCTTCCTCAATAAAGGCAAAACAAATGAAATATGTGTGATAGCAAGGTTATAAGGCACTAATACAACAGATGAAGAACAACCATGCCTGAACCGACGAACCCAGGAATATAAAATGTCAGTATTTTGAATAGCATTCCACAAGGAGAATGCCAAACTTATGCTGCAATATTGCCTTGATATTTCTCGACAATCTACGGGGGTCAACAGTTTCAGAATATTTGTGAAAATAAAAATTATTAGAGAGTATGATCATCAACCCTTCAAGAATTTTTGTATTCTAATTCCATAAGAGGTTATATACGTGCAAGAAAGGTTTGAGTTCCATTACAGCACTATAAATTTTAGCAAAATAACCTTTAAAATATATTAAAAATTGAATAAAAATATATTAATTTTTTACGCCTTTTTAACTGTAGTAGTACCAATTAATATATATTTTGAATATTAAGATAGTGAAATCTTAATTTTTTGCATACAACTTTTTTGCAATTTTTGCAATAAAGCGTCAAAATATTTCTAAATGATATAAAATTAAAATTAAAACTTTAAAAACACACTCTGAACTGCTCATTCTAGCCTTATAAAATATGTATGTACCTAATATGTCAGCTTCAGATAAAATGTTATATTGACCTATATTGCATTAATGTATACAGTTTTGCAATTAACACGAATAGGAACGAGATGAATATGTGAATAATGTAAATAATATTTTTGGAATAGAAATAATGATTGATTGAATGCTGCAATGATTAGCTGAAAATAATATAATGGGTTTTTCGTGTTTAAGGTAAGAACTTTTTTTATCTATTATTAAGATTTTTTTTTATTTCATGACCCTTGTTTATATCTGCAAGAGCTATCTTTTTATTTCTTTCATCTGTGTTTGCTACATACTATTCATATTATCTAATAAAACAAAGCATCATTATCCGCTGCGGATATCTCTTCATCATACGCACTTCATGTGATTCCCGTTACAATATTTTAGCAACATTCATACATATAAGCTTTGACAACAAATCAGTGATCATTCCGAAGCAAAAACCAAATTTTGGGTTTTAAATATGATTTGCTTTTTTTTAAAAAAAAGTCTTTTTTTCTCTGTTGAACTTAATGAATATAAATCGTGCACCTAATTGAAATATTAGAAAATATTGAAATCACCTTTCTTGTTAGTTGCTCTTAGTTGCTGAAGTTCAACCTTGAGTAAACTTTTATAATCTGTTCAAATACTTTAAAATGCTGTTAAAAAATTTACACGTTGAGGGAATCGGAAGCTGATGAGTAAACACACTTAAATTACGAAATGTGAGAAAAAATTTCTGCCTCTTTTTTTTTCCTGTGGCTATTAGTGTTTTTTATGTACCAAATAATTTAATTTTCTAATAGCAAATTTTTTCATCTCCTACCCTCTTAGCTCATAACGTGCAATTTACTCTGAGGTTAAAATAAAAATAATTAATGTCAGGTAGTTGCGTTTACCCAAGAGGAAGAAATTTTTTTTCAGTCTAAGTATTTTTTTGGTGGAAGGTTATAAGGGTTGTTGAAAAGTCTTCAAAGACTTTGCGGTAGTGAATGTGCACGCGAAAAATGCACTTCATAAAAAAAAAATATTAAAAATGTTATTATGCGGGACCAAAATATTAAAATTTTCGTGAGAGGTAACTTTTTTTGACCTCGCATCTATACTCTTGCATTAGCGGAAAAAATAAAAGCATAAAAATAACAAAAGGATTGTAGTTTTTTTTCTTCTAAGTAAACTTGAAAAAAGAATAGAAAAAATATTCTAAAAAAAGGAATTTTAGTTGATGCTTTGATGCCTTTTATAATCGTTGACGTTGGTTTATTTCAGATGCCTAAAAATCTTTACTAAAAAATTATAAAATTTTTGTTGAAGTTTCATGGTGTCCTAGATCTTTACAAATTAATTTACAAAGAGAGAATCTACCTGCAGCTAACTGCGCAAAATATACATTTTTTAAAAAAGCAGTTATTATTTTAAACTTAAGATGAAAATTTATTTTTAATTAAATATTTCCTTCCGTTACTTATTTTTTAGCTTAGAATTTTGTTATTTTAAAAATTGAGCTATTTATTTAGGAAAAAAGGTTTTTATCGACATTTCTTCCTCAGTAAATGCATTTATTCCTGAACTACTTATCATAATATATTTCGTTTCAAATTTTTCAACCTTTTTTTATTCAAAAGAGATTCAATGGCCAATATATAAATATAAAGCTAGGTGGGAACTGCTAACAGATCTCATCTGTATGAAGCCATGTTGGTCATGTTGCGTCATTCATCACGTGATGTGTCCGCACCATTATTTGCAGACGAGAGTTCGGGCGTTGTGACTGTTAGACGTACAGCTCACGCGCCTTTATCTTTTTAAGTGTTCATTGTTAGCTTAGTTACGCTTTGTCCTTTTAATCCTAATAAATATATATTTACATATTAATGCTGGTCATTGCCCTTTCCCACATGCCCACATTTTTGTAAACAGTTCTTTCTCGTGAATAACTCTAACAAATCCCTTTAAACCGCCGAAATTCTGTGGACCTGAGTACAATTTAAGATGTTAAATTAATATTTAAAAATTTTCTTCAGAGTGGATATCGGCCTTTCTTATGAATACACCTTGCAAATCCCACCAAATCGTCGAAAGTATATGGACGTTAATACAATTCAAGACGCTAAATTATTGCTGGTCGTTTCTCTACATTTCCACAGTTATATGAATTATTAGGTTGATTTAAAGTTTCAAAAGCTAAATGATAGGATATTTAGTAATTAATATAAACTAACCGAAGTAGTCTTCGCAAATCACATTACCATAACATCTAATAATTTTGTCATACTGAAGAGCACCTCCATTTAAATTGGCGTAGAAGAGTCAGGAAATAATCAATTAGATGTGAAATCAGCATTTTTATTAGAAGTATCGTTTCACCCTTCTCAAGTATTTTCAGAGATTAATCCCTGGTAACCGTTAATAATATTTGGAGCTCGAGTATACACTTTCGACGTGTTCCATTTTTCCAACTCAGAGTAGTATGAAAAATGGTGATTTGTCAGAATCTCGAGTTCTAATACTTGCCTATAATTTTTTACTCTAATTTTTGAATTTATATATCTTCTTATTTATATATCTTATATACAAGAAAGTAAAAAATTCAAAGGTAGAATAAATTTTTATTTTGTTTGCAACTCATAGAAAAAAATATTTTAAAAAATATTAATAGAAATGCTGAAGTATTTAACATTCGATTGAACCATTTCACAGACAACAGCGTAAGCAATATTACTGACTCTCCGTCCCTTCTAATGGCACTCGGAAATAAAAATTGGATGACCAAACCACCGCTGGCCGAAGCCGTGGTTAAGTCAAGGGCCATCACCAGCCACAGTACAACTCTCCCAGTAGGAAGTACGCTCCGCCATCGATGGGAGGAGTCAGATCTCCCGCCTTTATTGTACACACCAGGTTGATGCGATAAAATACCTATGCCGGATCATCTCATCCCTAATTACTAGATGCCCCCCAAGGGTAGACAACAGCGTTAAGGCTTTATCACACGGCGGAATATCGTCAGCACTTTCGTCAGCAGATCTCCGTTTCTACCAGTCAAGCAAGTTTATAGTCATCTTAAGATTTTTTTATTGCTTGAAAATGCTGGTGATAGTGAGGGATATACTATTTGCAAACGAAATTCAACCAATTATGTGAAACTTTGATAGTGACGTCACTTTCGTGGTCGTTTGCTGACGATATTTTGCAGTGTGATAAGACCTTCAAAGGGATGATATGATCAACTTCATTGAACTCGGAATTTAAAATCCTGTAGACAAATCGTTCTAACAAAATAATTATGTTATAAAATATGTAGATGTTTTTTATTATCATTTTCTTCTTCAGCTACAATTTTTATAGTATCTACTCAAGATAACTACTTTATAGGAGTCTCTTTCGTGTATAATTTTTGCATCTAAGTAACACGAGTAGTCACTCTTAAGGTATTCGACTACGGTTAAAACACTGGTCCTTGATCCCAGTGGTGATTTTTTTAAATGCTTTTTATTTCTTATAGTTCAGACTTGTCTCTTTAAAAAATAGTTCTTTTTTTTTCTAAGAAAAGGAAGGCCTGATCCATCATCTAGAGTTGTATATTTTTCAACTAGAATTTGTCTTTAACATTACTTTTCTCAAAACTTTAATTTTCATAAAAATTCTCCACCGTTAACATAATACCTGAAAAACTGTTAGAGGTATTTACATTAACATTTCAGCATGTGGTTCCAATAATTTGGGCAATGAAATGAACCAAAAAAAGTCTTACTGGTGAAATACCTTTTCATTTATAGGTGTTTTTAGAAAAATTAAGTTGTGAATTTATGGAAAAAATACATCTATACTTATATTTTTACACGTAACGTCTTTGAATCTCAACATTTTCCCCAGATTTTGGTTCATTTCATTCATCATTGTATTCTATAACTTGTGTACAAAGAGAAATAGGATTGCTGCATTGCCACTTAGTGTAGAGTGTTAACCATTTTGATTAAATTTTATTAAAATTTACCATACATTTTCTCATTTCTGAAAATATATTTTCAAATATTTTTTTTTATACTTATTGCGTTTATTGTTTAAAATACAGCTAAAAACCATAAATAGTTTCTAAAAAATCCATTTTTTCAAAATTTTTCCTTCGAACGTGGTTCGATACCTTAACATTTCTCGCACACTCATTAAAATAGGTACCTGTGTATTATTTAGTCATATGCACTAGCTTGAAAAACTCCTTGAAAAAACTTTTAGAATGTTAATTCGAATTTGTTTATCAATTAATCGCTTGAAGTCAGTTAATACAAAAATATCAAACACTCCACTGTATATTTTGGACACTTTTACTTTTCCTGAAATTACAAAAAACAGAAAAAAACATATCAAATTTCATTGAATTAAACCACTGCACTTCTGAGTTAACGTGTTTAATTTTTTGTGAAAGTGAGGACTGAATGTTGTTCAGTCCTATAGATTTAGCTCTAAATTTAATGTATACTATTACTTTAGAGGTTTAGTTTAGTTTATAGTTATATTTACGTCCCATATAAAGCAACACGAAGGCTATTTTGGGACAGGCCTCGTGATTTTGAACCACGGTCAGATGACGAGGACGACACCTGAACTGGCACCCGCCCTTTCAACACCACGCCACACCAGCGGGAGAACGTTTGGCCTGACAGATTTAACGTGCAAGCGACCCCCTCCCCTCACACGACGGTTCTTCGGTGGAATCGAGGCTCGAACCTAAAACCCTCCGGTTCCGAAACCGAGACTTTACCGCCAGGCCACAGCTAAATCCATGAATCAAATTTTATTTGGTAGTTTTATTGTTATCGTGCCATTTTACGTCAGGATCAGGCAAACTTCTGAATATATTTCGTTCAATGTTTGATAGAAACGTACAAACTTATTGTTTAGGCATGTATTTACAAATTTCATCAGTCTAATTCAAAGATTTTTTTCAAGTTCCCAGACGAATGCATATATATTCTAAAAATGTGCATTTCGATCTTAGGAAGACCTTAAAATTTGCCAAAAATCTTCAATTTGATTGTCTGGACCGTTAAAAAATTCTCTCTTGTTTACTTTTTAATGGAATTTCCAAATCTTATAGAAAAAAAAACTTATTGGTTTCGAAACTTTTAATTTTTATATCCACTATATAAAAGTTAATAGAAGGTTTAAACCCTGATATGGTACAAATGATGCATATAATAAAGATTTATATCCGAAATAAGTATTAAAGTTTTTATAGTCAACATATTTTACTTACACCTTTTAATTAAAACTAAATTGGAAATTAAATATTTATAATTTTTAATATAATCCTGGTATAAATTACATCGTCATTTCAGTTTCAAATTTAAAAAACCATTTTAACAAAATTGCTATAGATCTGCAGTTTTAAAAATTATTATAGTTTGTGATCTCTGTCAATTCACTAAATATTAATACCCAAAGGATAAATTTAAATTTTCTAACTATCAGATTATTTAAAACTGTAAAATTTAAACTTTTCTTCAATTTATTTCTTAATAATAATTACTTTTAACTATATTTAAGACCATTAAAACATAATAATTTTCAAATTAAAGTGAATATATGAATAGAGAAGCAAAACAAGATTAAATTTCTGAATAAATAAAACATATGAAGCGTTTTATATCGTTAAATTGCTTTTCTATTTTAATCCTTGATAAATTATAAAATTCCATTTTAGTATAGTCTTTCGAATTCTAAATAGATTTAAAAAGGAAAATGCAGTAATTTTTAGAAAGCGAATGTTCAGAAAAACTAAATGTTTCACAGTTCGTAATCTTTTCAAATTGTCTAATTCAATTTCATCTTCGATAAGCTCCTGTTTTGTATGATAACGGTAATGTTTAAGACGAATAAAGAAGATGACTTCAATATTTGGTCTGCGTCGTTTCGAGGATAAAGAATATTTCGGAATTTGGAATTACGGTTTGTAATCCTTTAATGACATGAATCAATAAATGTACATTTAAATATCATCTCGAATAATGTTTCATGCAATTTATTCTTTGAAAGCTATGTCAATTTCAGTTATTGGCTTATTTTTGCTCTAAAAATGCTCACAAAAAGCAGATTGAGTATAACTGCAAACATAATTGGTGCACTTTTCTACAATTTCCATTATGCACTCTTATATAATTATGAATTTTTCTGTAAGATTAACATAATTAATAGATTTAATCAATCCATATATTCTCTACAGTCTCATAAGCAAAGATTTTATTTGTTATATAAGATGTCCAACCCGTTAAATATTGAACGACGTTTTATTTTACATGAAAACATGAAGTATAAATAAAACATAACTGTGTACACAATAATATGTGTAGAAACTCACAAAAGCAATTAAATGTTAATCATATCATAGTGAAAAATGACTTAAGAATGTATCTGATCGCATTGAAAAAATATTTTATTTACAGCAAATATAAAACAAAAATTAAAAGTGTTGCTAAAATAAAAGTAATAATGCTCTTAATGTAAATTTCCGACAATATAGAAAATACTTGAATTGGAATTCGTAATTAAAAATCAATAATTAAGATAAGAAGATCGATAATATATTTTTTAATGCTATAACTCAGAAATAAAACATATAATATGCAATCTCATTACTTTAGCAGACTGAAAATAGTTCTTAGAATACAGACAGAGAGCTCGCTCATTGAGCAATATTCAAAGAAGAGAATTGAATTGAAGTTTGAGTACTTTAGTCTTTCAAAGTCGCCCAAAAGGAGATCGAGAATTGAGAAAGATCAGCAATTGTTGGTTCCAGACAAAAATATAACCATGGATTTTACATAAACTTCCTCTTTGATACCAAATGGTCACCAAGTTTGTCATCAAGGTCATGTGTCAATGGCCTAGCATCTATTAAAATTACCACTCTTTTCAATAATGGAACTACCAATGACGGTAGGCAATATTTGGGATTCGTAATAAAAGGCTGCACGATATTCGACAGCAGTTAGTAATAAATAATTCAGTATAAGTGTTTTAATTTCTAATAATTGTATCTCTAATGGTTTTAATTACAAATTTATCAGTTAATTTTTTTGTTACAATATGATAATACTTTAATAACAAAAAAGTGCGTCTGTCTATCTATCCTAAAAATCCTTCGAAACGGTAAACATTAAAAACAATGAAATTCAGACATGCCATTTTGAAAAAGATTTCTATATCAATTATGCTACTTTCATCTTATAAAATTATTTGTTTTAAAAAAATTCGTTTAATAATTAAAAAATTAAACCAAGCATTTTTTAAAAATATTTTATACTAACAAGTTTTAAAATATTTATCACTGACTAATGAATATCCAAATTAATTTCAATTATCATTTTTTTCCAAAAAGTTGCCGGCAAGTCCTCTTTTTTTTTTAAAAAAAAATCAAGAAATTATTTTATAAATTATTAATGACATTAAATAAGGATCCAAAGCTAACTGGATATTAAGAGCCACAATTTATATATTGTGCTTACAACAAGAATTGGAAAAGCAGAATTTTTAAACTGTGGGTTTAAAGCTTCGCGAACAGTTAAATGCCATTCAATTCCTAAATATTGTGAAACAACTGTTTAAACAATTTTCAAATTCAAGAAATAATCATCAGTATCTATAATCTCATTTCAAAAATTTCTTTTTCTTATATTCTGGTTATTTTAAATTTACTTTAACAAATCTTTTCTGTCTCTTAATAGATAATACTGTGCATATACAAGGACAAGCTGATGCATAGTTAACCAAAATTTAATTAATTGTTACTAAAATTTCACTGAAACCATAAAATTTATGAACACAATTTCAACAAATTCTATCGAATTGAATGGAATTAGACTGTGGACAAATATTTAGGCCATTTCAATTTTATTTGAAATATTCTTATTACTTTGAATATTCTTATTATTCTTATTATAACAAACATATAAAAACACATCAGTTGCAATCTCGTCGACATATTCGTTTTGAATTTAATAAGAAATGCATAAATTGCTAGTTCATGTTTTGTTCTTTAAGTATCACTATATGCATCTTTTATAAAAGATTTTAGAAACTGTTCAAAAACATTAGAAAAAGCATGAGAGGAAATTTGAAACAAATAAATGATTTTTAGAAAGGGAATAATAAAATATTTCTTGGAATATGTTCTTTTAGGGGTAGAAAACAAAACTCTTAAAAACATCCATTAAGATTTCTTTTCAAATTTGTTGAATATATCGGGTTAGAATCGCATAAGAGAAAAATATTTTTTCCCCAAAAAGTATACAATAAGAAAATCGATTTACTAGGAAATCAATTCCAGAATATGTAAACCCCCTTTAATTTTTTTCGCATTTATCGTAAAAAGAACAATGTTACGAATCACACTTATTGAAAGATTCTATTCCGCTTTTGGAAATATGTATTCTTTAAAGCACTATCAAAAATTCCATTAATCTTAGTCAGGAATCGATATCATTCAACATGCACCCGACTATAAGAAGAATATCATACATTGAAATACACTTTTTCAATAAAAAAACCGTTCTTTTTTTCCATATCATAAGAATTCACAATTCACACCCTATGCAGAATAATGTTTATAGCATATAAAAAGGAGCAAAACAGAGAACAAAATCAAAACAAAAACAAACTTTTTCATAAATTTTCTTCCTTGGCCTCAGAGCGAACTTGCTCAATGGATAAATTTTTTCCGCCTTTTTTTTTCACTCAATTTTTAAAACAAAAAAAAAATTGGAATTTATGTCTTCTCTTTAAACATCGAGTCAAAAAGTGGTATATTCGAGAGAAAAGAAGTGTTGCCATTGCAGAGGAAGTAAAAATGCGAAGAAAAATCACACAAAGAGATGAAAAACAGTTTCTAGAAAACTATGCACCACGTGCATAGTTTCGTTTATGCCAGCGAGATGCTCATTTCTTTCAAACAGCGAGTGTCAAAATAAGGGGGTAGAGAGATTAGATGATAAATCGCCTAGAATTGGAAAAGAATATTTTAAAGGGATCCAACCCCCTCTCACCCTATCCCTGGACTTTTGCCAAATTGAAGAAACCATTCGAAGTATTATTTATAGGGATGGAAAACGGGTTAACGTTCAGCCTTTATTGCATTTTTGCAATTGATGCTTTGCTGGATTTAAAGGTCCCAAGACCCGCGTAAATAACGATTTAAAAACACGAAAACGGGGTGCGCTGATCTTTCGAGGAAGGATGCTTTTCGAATATGTGAGAAGTAAAAATTGTTGTCGAACAACGGATTTGGAATTGAACGGAGATTTAGAACACAGATCGCTTCAATCACTTATCGAAATCTCACCTACTTTGTTCAAATTTTATGAGACTGGTTGAACTACGAATAGTTCTACCAATGTGGAATTGCCCCATTTTTTTCAATTCCTACAGTGAGTTCGCAATCTCCCTATATTTATTTGTTTATATATTTTGCTCAAGTTTTCAATCATTAATAAAATCTTTTTATTCATCCACTCAAAATCAAATACATTTTTTAAAATTTGTAGTGGATGGCACTTGATATTAATGTATTTTTTCAAATATTAATTCATTAATTTTAAAATTTAATTTTTAATACTTTAAAAAATTTTATAACAGTTTGTAATAAATATCGAATAGATAGTAGCGCAATCGATAAAATGTAAGTATTTCAGTAATTTTCAAGTGAAGGTGAAGAATGATAATTCAATTATTTCTTGATACTTAGTAAATATTTTTTGATAATTATTAAATAAAAAATAGCTTCAATAGCTATTTTTTTTTCTTTTTTTACTTGAGTAGGTATGAATTTTAGACTCTTTTGTATTATTTATTTCCTTTAAGGTTTACAGGTTGTTGCTTTTTTTTCATTTTGAATTTATAGGATGAACCTTGTAATTTTTATAGTGAAATAATGGTGACAATCCTTGAGTTGACATAAAACTCCACACTCCCGCGCAATATCAACTTTTTGATTACACATTGATTTGAAGCGGCTTTTGTGTTTGAAGCGTATATCATTTTTTGAACATTTGAAGGCGGTAGCTTTTATGTAATAAAACATTTACGTTTAATTATTCAGAACATATATTGCAGCATGTTATAGGGATAAGTTAAGCTACTTAAGAATGACAAAAAAGGTGGGGCATAACTCATTCAAACAAATGCGGAAGTTCTGATAAGTCAAATATACTTGAAGGGTTAAAGGAAGAATGTTTGGTGTTTAAAGATACATCGTAAACCAAACCCGGTGTTATGGCGTGCATTTGGACAAATCCTGTAAGTTATGAAAGTATCTCGAAAGTGAAATATGTGTGAAATATTAAAATTTTCTATTAATTAATAAATAATTAGCTTTATTGTAACTTAAAATGTTGTAGAGCAAGTCAGGTGGATAGTTAAAATTATGAATTCATAACTTGAATTTGAAATTTTAATGCTTTGATTTTCCTATAGTATAAAAGCAACATGTCCTCAAAATATTCTTCGGAATTCTAAAGCATTATATTGCAAAGAATTAAATTTTTCCTCAAAACAGAGTCATAACAGGCATATCATAATCTCCAAACAAAAAATTTATGTAATGTAACAGATGTTATTCTGCGGAATGAATTCATAAATTCAATATCATATAAAAATTTAATTTAAAACAATACCATGTATTTTTGAAAATCGTACCTCTAAGGTAAATTAATGAACAGTGCAGAATTATTTTGCCATCTTTCAAGGGGCTGATGAAAAATATTATATAAATGATAATTTCTTACAAAGACGAAAGAAAATAATTTAAAAAGTTAACGTATAAGAGAAAATAATAGAAATTTAAATAAGCAAATTTGATTATTAAAAATTATTTTAATAGTAATAGAGTTTGTTAGACAAGCGCTTTTACAAAGTGCCTCAAAAACCTTAACCGCGACATTTGTTCCTTAAAAATCGATCATAGACATATACTGTTAATTACAAATCAGCTTAAAAAAGAGCAAAATGTTATGAATTCGATTAAAAGTATCAGGATATTAAACTTAAAGAAATAAATTTTAATTTTTATAAGACACAGTACAAAATAGCAAAGTAAAGTAAACGTGCCACATTCTTGAAAGGTAATGTTCAAAATTTCAGA
This sequence comes from Argiope trifasciata, assembly GCA_026543055.1. Taxonomy (NCBI): domain Eukaryota; kingdom Metazoa; phylum Arthropoda; class Arachnida; order Araneae; family Araneidae; genus Argiope; species Argiope trifasciata. The sequence continues at coordinate 6,534,120 of JAPMOQ010005572.1, forward strand.
ATTTTATCATGGAAATTCTCAAAGGTATGTTAAAACAAAGTAGGTGAAGGGTCAATCACAAATTAAAATGCTAATATTTACAGTTTAATTGCAGATAAAGCTTCGCTGGTATGGCTCTTTAGGAAAGAAAATATGCTTCATATTTTTAGTCTTAAATACAAATTTTAAAATCTATTCTTCCTGAAAAATTTTAAAAATTTTGCATCATGAACCACAGAATGTAACTTAAATGTAGCACAATCAATGAATTCATAAAAAAAGTTATGTAATCGTTCTTTTTAAGTTCTCATTTCTACCAATTTTTAATATGTTTAAACCAATAAATAGCAAAATTAATATTGAGCTATTAAATCATTACCTTTTCTCTAAATTTGTGTAGGAACCCTAAAACTGGAACATGATTTTTCCTCTTTACGAGCTCATATCCAGGCATCGAAAAGTGTTTTAAGTCAGCATTTGAGTTTGTTTGTAATAAAATGCCGAAATTTCGTATTTCACCTTATTAGCAAACGGGGAACATTTTACTCAATGGGTATTTCTTTTTCCACGGGGTCCGTAAAAAAATAAAAAATAAAAAATTTTATGTTTAATCCAGTGGTAAAAATTTAAATCATCTTCATAACGTTTTGCACCTTTTTTACGCAAATTTGCAATTTAAGTTTATGTCTAGGATTAATATTATGAAGAAAGGCCACGGACAATGTTTTTGAGGCACCCTGTTTATCACTGCATAGTAGTGAAAAAATAAAATTTAAAAATCAAATATTTGTCATAAAAGTGAACCGCATCTCAATGCATTCTGAATCAGGACTAATTCTGAATTCGAATAATAAATATAACATTCTAAATCGAATAATTAAGTTCATTTAATAATTTTTTTCACCCTTATTTTGACCATTAAAATGAATTCAAAGATTTCCAAAGTGATCTTACCAATTTACAAAGGAAAGTGAGATAGTTTCTTGGAATTCTTCCAAAATATAACTTAAATTAACGGTAGACACTTTGTATTATGTAGGATCATGAGCATAAGGAAAAAAATCTTATTGATGGATATAAATAAGAAATGATGTCTGAAGCTGAAAATTCGGTTTATAAGTGAGGCTTTGTATTCTTTACATCAGGCAACTGAAGCGCTACATCATTTTCAATAGTTGTGAAGTATCCAAGATTGTTATCGAAATTATGTATGAATGAGAACGTATAAATGCTATCTTAATATATGCCGATCATTGAAAGGATATGCCAAGATGAGTAGATACAAAAATTAGCATTATTTTCAACCTTATTTAGAATAATTGATTGATACATAATTTTCTACATCTGCTGGCATTTCTTTTCAAAATTCTCATTGTAATACATATTTATCAAGGAAGTACATTTACAATCTACATTAATTCTAAGGAATTAACTTTATTAAAAGTCATCATAAAGTTCTAAAACCATATATACATTCTTTCAAAAAAAATTTAACAAGAAATCTGAAAACCGTCACAATGACGGTCTTTGTAGTTCTAGTGTGAAGCAACAAATCAGCGACCTTTAGATGTTTTAATATTTACATCATCACTTTATCATGATTTAACCCCCAAGATTTTATTTATCATTGCTCCAGATTTAAGAAGTGGAAGATCGGTTTATTAATTTTCGCATGGGCCTTTTTAATTGCTAGTTCCGCACAGTTAAAAAGGCACCAATAAGATAACATTGTACAAAACAATGCTATGATATTTTGTGAATTATTTGTCTTTTTCATACCTACTGGGGGAAAAAATAACTACTCTAATGGATTGTTAGTTTCTACAAAGTATATTCCTAGTAGTACATGTGCAAAGTACATTCCTGAATGTAGGAAAGATTCAATGTTTCATCTTATATGCACCATAACATGATGATATTTCTTCCCGTTATCTCGCTATTGCAGTTTCCGTTTAGGGTTCATATTCTACACTTGTGACTACATATTTTTGCATAAATAATATCTGCAAATTCCGACTTCTCAGCTAGTCACTAAAAATTTATTTTCAGTAGATATTCTATTCATATTTGTAATAGATTAATTATTACGTAAATAACAAGTAAATTTTGTTTTAATCTTGTTTCTTTCTAATATCTCAACTAAAATTAAAATATAACTGGAAGTATTATGTAATAAATCACTTATAGAACAATCAGAAATGCAAGTACCATGCCATAAACGACTTGGAAACTAAGAATTATGCATTATTCTTTTGACATTGATTATTTTCAAGAAAGATTTCGTTTATGTAGATCAAAACCGATGTTAGTTTTATTCAGAATTTTATTTGCAATGTTTTTTTTATTAAATGATTTGAAGATCAATTATTGATAAACAAAACAACGAAAAACTAAAAACTGATACAATTGGTTTATCTGTGTTAGGTTAATTTATGTAGATCATTTTTATAAATATGTGCACAAACTTAAATTGAATAAATTAACGGTTCCATATATTTTAATCATCTTTTTGATCTATCAAAAATATTTTGCTTCTAAATCATCATACCCATGAAATACTTTACATAAAAACATGGGATGCGTCAAATAGGCTTATTTTATTGCTGGAAAACTCCATATTTTACATTCTACATTTCTCCCAAAACTGGAGTATATCAATCATGTATTATAAACTTAGCGATTCATCCACAAATTCTTTGCAGCATTGTAAGAATTACGTTCGGTTTGAGCAAGAATTTCCCGGTTACGAATTTTGAATGAATTATTACCAACAAAAACTGCAGCGAGATTTCTCCATATGGCAAACTATTTATTCACAAAATATTTCAAAATTTCTTTCCAATCTGTTCCGATGTAATCTCTAATTCAAAGGCAAGAATCCTCACTTTACGTAGCGAATAAAAAAATATGGAAGCCACGTGTTTTATATCGCATGCAGAATTGTGGAAGTGGAGTTGGCAACAGGCTCTACAATCAATTGACCAATAAATCAGGATCTCCAGTCCCTCACCCCCTCATCCAAAGCCTCTCTCGAGCGGTTTGAGAAGAATTGTTCGAACTTGGGAGGATTGCCACTGAATGCTTGACGCACCACGTTTTTGACAAATGGCGGCTCTCTTCAAAGAGATTCACTTCTATCTCTCCCCCCCCTAAGCTTTGCTTTCGCACCCCCTCCCACCCCTCATTCATCCCTAACCCTCCCCGCCTTCCTAAATCTATACACTCAACTAGATAAAATTGTTGCAAAAGTGCATCCGGAAATTGTTCAATCTCTCAAAGTGCAACGGACTGGAAAAAAAATTAACAGAAGCATTTTGAATCTGCTTTGTTGCAAGAAGGTTTTAAAATATTGTACGACGATTATGCGCTGTACCTGGGAGCGGCGTAGATGTTACAGTAGAAAAGGGAACGAAATTGCTTTATGTATAGCAAATTTAAATAGATGATAAACAATGAAGAAGAAGAATGGTACGTTTTGAATACGAATTATTAAAACCGTCGGTTATTTCTAAAACATAGTGTTGATATTTCTTATAGAAAAATGGGATGTCAATAAATGGTCATTTGTTTGAAGATTTAGGGTTTATTTTTGCGTTCTAAGAAAAGGTGCAAAATGCCGGGAAAAATAACTTTGAATTAATTTTCCTTGTTTAGACACATCAGCTGCTGCAATTAATAAAATAAAGTTAAATATATATACAATCTATGGAGAAAAGGCATCGGGAACTAAATTCTGAAGAGGGAAAGTAATACAATTTGGCTATGAGATTTTAATACTTTTGGAGGAAAAATGACTAAGTGAAATGAATGCATGGAAAAAAAGACTTTCCAAAAATTAGTTGAAGTCACTTATTAAGAAATTTTAATTACATAAGCTTTCTTGTTTTCAAAATAATGTATCGAAGACTTTAGGAAATTTATTTTTCTTCTCTTTTTTTATTAATACGTTTATTTTACTTAATTTTGCTACCTATATCATCCTTAGTTTATATATGAAATTTGGTTTTCTTCAATTTATTGGTTTGCAGATGCTTTGAAACAAGGGAAGTTATTTCATGCATAGCTTAATTTTTCTTTACGAATGATTTTGGACAAAATTGACTGTTGATTTCATGCCACATCATTTAAATGGCAACTGGAGGATGCTTTTAAGATTGATAAAAATGCGAAAACTGTTTATACTAACATAACTTAGACATGTATAACGAATTTATCGACAGTAAAATAAACAAAAAATTAATATGGTTTAGGAAACAGGCAAATGAATTATTTTAAGAAAAAGAATTATTAAATACTTAATATCGTGTGATGCAATAATATTAAGAACATTTGATTAATTATTTTTTTAAAATCTTTTACTACGTTAAGGGCTACATCAATTATGATAAAAAAAATACTTATCACATTAAACTAGTCATTAGTCTCTAACCTTTTTCTGTAATTAAAAACATATATTTTAAACACTAAACGAGAACAATTTATTTTTATTCTACTAAGCTTAAAGACAAGGATTCAAAACAACATTAAACATGCAAGACTGAATATTTTCAACCAAGCTTCAAAATTCCATTATCCAAAGTTAGATAATTAAATAATCATATAATGAAATGAGTCGTTATAATGAATTTAATCCTTTTCTCAAAACTCCTTCTCATGGAAAACTTAAACACACAACAATAAAATGCATAAATATCCAGCTTCCCTGAGAAAGACAACCAGAGAGCAACAATCCATTCACTAACTGCTGATACACAATGCAATCTATCATCTCTTCGGTAGATGATGAATGAAGGCCAAATCGCAATTAGCAGTAAGACATAGTACAAAAGTGCAGGGATAATTAGTCTTTTTCATTGATTTCCACTTCGAATTCCCAGGAAGGGGGTGCGGAAGTCCAATTCCTTCCTCCTTTCGCCATCACTGGGTTTACAGATGCCAGGCCAAATACTCACCAATGCGTGACTTGGAAAGTGGCTGTCAAAACCCCCATCAGCCCACTCAACCGTGGCCCCTTTTGCAGAAAAGCCCCCTTTCCATCGATGGACAACGGCAACTTGCCAAGTCCTCCCCCCATCTCCCGCACACACATGCTACAAGTGCTAGTTTGGATCCCATTTGATAAGCAAGGCGGAAGCCTTATTAAGGTCCCATTCAGCACACCGAATCCTGGTGGCCCGCTTAAGTAACGAACTTCGGTATAATATTGGGACAATTTACCATGTAATCAGGGATGGAGAATTGGGGGAATACTCTCTGCCTCACTCGAAATATCGCGTTTGTTCTAATGGGATGCAATAATCCCAGGTAGTGATTTGTGTGATTTACTGGCAGCGTTTTAGGGGTGCTGCAGGTCTTGGTAGTGAAGTGATGCCGAGAGGAAAACTGTTAATTGAAGAGCTCTTTACAACTCCATCTGTCTCATCTATGTTAGGGTACTTCACTGCAATTTAACAGTCGGTATTGGTGATATCAGTATCGTTAATAGGCAATATTTGTCACCTTACTTCATTAGGCAATGTACCAATGGTGTAAAGTATACGCTATGGTATATTAGATTTGCTTTCTGCAAATATATTAGCACATAATTATTATAATTGATTCGCTATTACAACTCTTTAATTGATTTTCACTTTTGGATTTTATTTCTGTGATTCATTCTTTTATTATTTAACTATTGACTTTTTATTTACTTTATAAAATCATTTAATTATATAATTTTTTCTTGATTTTATATTTTCATTTCCTATTTATTTACTCATTTTATGATATTTGCTACAGCAAAAATCAAATAATGTAAAACGAACGGTGAGATTTTGCCTTCAGTTTGCGTCAATGTATTTTTATTAAGCTAAGTAAATTAATGCTGTGGTATATCTTTACAACAGTTTTGAATATTTCATTAATTATCCTTTGTAATCATATCTTTCCTCTGATTTTAAATGAAAATAATAACACCCATCAACTCCTCCATTTTAGGATCGATCTTATTTTTATTTTTAACTTCATCATCTGTCACGCATTTAGAGCTTTCAAGTGAAACTTCTGCAAGGCAGCTGTAAGGCGTTTCAAACGTTCTTCTATATTTTAAAAATTATACGTAAACTTTATTCTTTGTAAGTGTCTACTTGTATGAGGTGTTTTTTTTTTTGGGTGTGTTCTAAGTACAGAGAAAACTAATATGTATACAAAGATCATTCCTAATAAATTATAGTATACAGAGATAAATATGAAATTATAGTGAGATCTGAACTAATATATACTATAGTATACTGACCGTATATACTAATATAATTATTGTATAGAGATATCTGTACTGAAAAGCAATATTACATGATGTGTATAATAAAGACTGCTGGAGAGAAATTTCCGCAAACATGAGATAACTGTGAAAGGGTAAAAAACTTCCAACAAATTATTACAAATCATATATTAAAGCTATATTTAATTTTCAATAAGAAAATTATATTTATTCATGATTAAATTATATTTGATTACCATTTTTATAAAAAATTTAATAATAGAAGTTGCTTACTCTACATTTATTCAATTTAATGAATAATAAATACTAATTAAAGTTTTAATCGATTACAATCCTTTGAAATTAAATGACATTGATGAATTATTTTTTTATTTATGTAATTTATTTGTATTTATATTTTATATATATTATTTTATTTTATATATAGTTGTTTTTTAATCAAACGCAATTAAATACAATTAACTTCACCTTAATCATCACCAAAATAATTTTTCACTAACTTAATTGCCTATTAAAAACTAATTAGTTATTAATAAACAATTTATTTTTTAATCTTAATACCTCTTTCATATAATATTCATTCGTATCTTATTAGATTTTAAATAAAAGCCATACAATTTGAAACTCAACAAATGTTTAAGCAAAAAATGCGCGAGTCAATTTTTTTTTCATTTACAAGGCTTGATTGGTTTTCAATATTCTGTTGGTTTACAATACCATTTCTAATTTACATCTACTTAAATTAGATGGAGTTATTTCTGCACACAAGAGGATAGAATATAATAATTAAAAAATAACTTTCCTTGTAAATGAAATGTGAAAACTTGAAGGGTTTATCAATTTCCGGTGTCATTGTTCATACAACCCTATAGAAAGGAAAGGAAAACTAAATATCACATGCAGTTAAACAAAAAGATGTGATATAATTAATAAAAAGAATATTAAAAATAACAAGAAAATTTTCTTCATGTCTGGGTTTTTCTACTGCAAATATTCACTGCATTACAAATAAATTAGCACTGATGTGAAAACATGTCCCTAAACATAGAAATATATAAATGATGTATTTAAAAATTTAACAGCTATGATTGTTAGATTCGAAAACCAAACGCATTTTATGGTATTTGTTACAGCAAAAATCAATATACAATGTGAAACGAGTAACGAGATATTATCTTCAATTTGCTCGATTGTATTTTTAATGAGTTAAGTAAATTAATATTGTGGGTATATCTTTACAGAAATTTTGAATATTTCATTAATTAACATTTGTTATCATATCCTACTTCTGATTTAGGTGAAAATAATAGCACTCATCAATTTTTAACTCCGCCTTTTCTGTCCAAAGATTAAATAACATTTTTTGGTTGAAAATGCTTTGATTTTTTTTTTATGTATACCAAGTATAAAGAGGGTATTGTAATCATCAAAAAACATTATTTTGACATATCTTCAAGCATCTAAACTCCCTAAATTGCAAAGTCTGTGCTCAAAATCATTTTGACCTAGACAAATGCAATTTTGTGTAAGAATTTTACATAGCATTTTAAGATTTTTTTAAAATAAAATTTTAAACAAAATTCATTCAGAGAAAATCTATCCATTTTTTCTGAATTCAAGTAACCACCATAGTTACAAAATGTAAGCCAATAAAATACAATTAAATAGACAGGTTTAATATCCAAGACAAATCCTCATCCAATTTCTAACCAAATCTATGTACATGTTTGCCATCTGTCATTCACTTGTATGTCAGTGCAATAGCTTAGAACCTTAAGCAATTAAATCAATGAAATCCAGTATATTGATCTCGTGATTTCAATTGGCGTATCGCATCAAATTTTATTTACAAACGATTAATATTAGTTTACTTAGATAACATCCTGTTTTAATGAAACACTCGGGCTGTTTGAGGATGAACCTTGTAATTTTGAACCACGGACAGATGATGAGAACAACTATTGATCACATCTTCTCCAAATTTCGTCAGAAGGGGGGAGGGGTATTTGGCCCCGATGGATTTAACGTGCATCAGATCCGGGTATACGACGGTTCTTAGGTGGTATCGAGTCTCGAACCTGAAAACTTCCCATTCCGAAGCCGAGATTTTATCATCAGGCCCCCATTGCCCACAATTAGTTAAAAAAGAGGCATTTAAAACATACATTCGTACGATAAATTCAATAAAAATATTAAATCCAAAAATTTACATTTGATGACTATTGATTGTCAATGTCATGCACTTGCAGCCTTATTCAAGGTAGCAATTTTATGCAGGAATGTGAGGGAGCGAATAAGATTTTTTAAATTGGATAGTAATGATATCCTGGTTGGGCACTTCGTAATTGAGGATGTGATACTTTCGGCATGGAGATGTGATCTTGCCAACCCATTGGGTACAATAAAAGTGGAGGGTCCGACTCCTCCCATCGATGACGGGACGCATTTCCTTCAGAGAGGGTTGTTACGTGAACGGTGATGACCGTTAGGACTCAATCACAGTTCCCACCAGCGTTGCTGTAGATGCGGTCCTGTTATTCAGCATTTGTAAGCTGCAAGAAATACGTCAGTCTACATAATGGCACTAGAGTAGAAGAGAGAGAAAGTTTTCCATTCGATTATTTTTCTATGAGGTTTTGATAGGGATTCCTTGTCACGTCTCGATTTAGGCAAGAGAATTATAGGTTTTTTTTAAAGAATTTTGTAAATATTTAGGATTTTTATCCCTTCACACGGTGAATGAGAAAGGTTGGGAGTAGCAATTTTATAAAGCGCATGTAGAATTAATTAAATAAAACGTGTGAATTTGATCAAGAAATAAGAGTACATTTTAGAATGAAATTAAGGTATCCAACTACGTTCGGAAGAAAAAAATTTTAAAAATTGGATTTTTAAAAACTATTAGTGGTTTTTAGATGTATTGTCAATTATAAACAGTATAAATACAAAAACAATATTTCAAAACATAATATAATTCGAGAAACAGGAAACGTTGTGGTAAATTGTAATGAAATTTAGCCAAAATGGTTAACACTACACAAAATCATAATACAACAATCCAGGTTTTGTTTGTACACAAGTTATAGAATATAATGATGAATGAAAGGAACCAAAATCTGAGAAAAATGCTGAAATGCAACGAAGCTATGCTTAAAAATATACATATACATGCATTCTTTCTGTAAATTCACAGCTTAATTTTTCTAAAAGCGCCTATAAATGAAAAAGTGTTTCACCAACAATAAAATTTTTGGATCATTTCATTGTCCACTTATTTGAAAAACACGCTGAAATTTTTATGGAAACACCACAATAAATTTTTGAGATATCTTATTAATGGTAGAGAATTTTGACGAAACTTAAAATTTTAGACAAATTGAAGTTAAAGATAAATTTCAGCTCAAAAATAAATGACCCCAGATAATAGGTCAGGCTTCCCTTTTTCTAGAAAATATAAGCTGTTTTGGAAAGAGACAAGTCTAAACTTTTAGAAATAATGATTTTAAAAAAAACCATAGTGTGGTCGATAACCAGAGTTTTTAACGTAGTCTGATACCTTAATACGGGCTAAATAAAAATAAAGATTTGAATAATAATTTCATTCTGCTTTGCTAAAAATAAGGGTATACACAAACATTCTATATAAACATTAAAATTCCGATGCCAGTGAAAAAAGAAACAGAATATTTTATTTTCAAAATAATAATAAAAATAGATACGTTTACTCATCAATCTATACAATCTATAATTTGATAAAGTAATCATTTTTTATCATTACAATAATAAATGTATTTACTCCTCAATATACAAGGTGATTATAATAAAACTTCCCTTACAAACCGCATTCTACAAGCAAATGGATGAACAGATTGCAATGAAATTTGCTACATAGACTATATACGAGATGTATTAACGGAATTTCGAAATTTAATTTTTAGTTCCAAAGAACCACCAGAGTGCGCTTTTTCCGAAAAACATTAAATTTAACACGTAAAATGAACAGAATGGAAGACAGAAACAATATTAACATTTATTGACTAGTTTAAGATTGCTTTGTAATCGAACCACATTAAATAAAAGTAATAAAGGTATAAAGGAAGAGAAAAACTGCATGCTATTTGAAAGGGAGGTTGTGTTCTAGGTGCAGAAATAAGCACAGATTAGGACGAAATTACACAAGAGGAGCAATTTTTAATCGTGTCCGGGATGATGTAGGGAAATGTGCTTCCTGGTACCATCCTTATTCATCTGCAAAATTTGTGCAGCAACAGGTGTCTTGACAACATCTACAAGTATCGATGCGACAGGCTTATAGCTTCCTCCAATTTGAACTTCTACTGTACCCGTTCCGTCATCTATTTTAATCATGGCCCGCATGCCTTTAGAAACTATTGTGCCACGTCATAAGTTTTTACACTAAGAAATCCACGAACTGCAACAGAGATATTCCCCTTGTTTTCGTAAAACAGACAAATAGACAGAAACATACTATACGATACTGACTAGAAATCTAATGCAAATATCAACAAAGAAACCTAATATTTTCATTCCGAGGACACATAATAGATGCATTTACTCATCAATATATATATATACATATAACGAAAGTGATATCTTATAAAGCCACTAACAGCCACTTGACATAGGTGATCACTTTTCTTTAGTGGTTATGTTACACAGCTACGGATTCTAAGTTTGCAAGTTCGATCCCTTTCAAAATTCAATCCGCAACATGATCACTACTTGAATCATATAATCAAATTCTCTAATTCGTTCTCTTTCTTATAAGTTTGTCGTTTCAAAACGCAACACTCTGCCCTGTACAGTGCCAACACACATATATAATCATTTTCATCATTAGAAGAGCGGACTAAATGTACAGATATGCTTCTTAAACCTGGATTTGATTCTTATACAAATATAAATAAAAAAAATCTTCAACTTAAAAATTTGTAATTATTAGGAATAGTGTTCGAATAAGAAATTTAGATTAAAAAGTAATACTTTTTTTGATAATTGTGCGGAATAAATTAATACTGTTAGCAAAATATTGACCCTCCACTAAATATTAATTAGCTAATTCTAATGCTATGAGTAAATTTATCCGATGAATATCTCGCTAATTAATTGAATCTTCCCAATCATCTGGAGATAGCCGCACGTAAATTAGGTCTCATTGTGAGGCGTAATTATTGAGTCATTCATTGTATTTTAATCATAAATGCTTAACCTTTTTATATATTAAATACATTTTAGATTTATGACATTTACAAAAAATTCAGATACTTCTAATTGAAATGTTCTGATGACCGTATCTTATTTATAGTAATTGAAATAGTTATGATTCGAGAGGTGATCCAAAAAAGTTTACATGGTAAAGGGAAAATGTCTTATTACCAATAGATACTTGAATTAAGAGACGTGTGGCGATCCCCTCCACATAATCACCAAAGCATTTGATTCATTTATCACACAGCTGAACTAATTTGTTTAACTCTTCTTGGTAATAATCAAATCTTGGTTATTGAGTTATTTCTCGACACCTTTTTGAACATCACCGTTTGATATGGAATTTGCTATGGATAAGTGTTTCTTTAATGCAGGGAAAAGGAAATATTCACTGGGAGCCAAATCGGGGCTGTATGGGTGGTGGTGGTTCCATACTTCCCACCTAAGTGTTTCCAGCAATCTCTGCCCGCTTTATAAGAACGACGCCATTTCGTCACTTGTTGTCTACTCATTGCTTCGATATTTTCACTTCAGTGATTTGTCAATGAATTTTCGATGGGGACACATTCTTGGCCCACAGAAATCGTCTCACGACGCTCACCTTTGAACGAGACCACTTCTCTAGATGTCTTGTCTGTCGCTGTTTCAGAGTCTGAGTATTAACACCATCTCCTCAAACGACTGGTCTGAGACAACTAGCGCCGTTTGCTTCCACTCTAGGTATCAATATTTCCAGTAAAATTTCTACTTTCCAAATACTGCTGCTTGTAAACTTTTTTTTTGGATCACCCCCCATAGCATAATGGTAATTGGTTTCTTTTTAAAGTAATTTGTCGCATTTGAAAAATTGTCTGAAATCTGTCCTCTTGATGCAAGTTTAATAGATATTAATTTTGTTTTATTAAACAAAGAAGGATTATCATATCATTTTCTCTAGTCTAAAATATATGTAGCTAATAATAATGTCATTACTGTTGCTCTTTATGAAATAAAACCAAACTTCATAAGGAGACTATGGTTTGCACAGGAAGATGAATATCATAAGAAAGTACAAACAGTTGCCAATCGGATAAATTTAAAAGCTGAAAATGGATCGAAATTAACAATAAAACTACTAAATTTTTTACAAAACCTATTTTCCAAGTATTTAAATAATAAAATTATAGCACAGAAATAATCGAATGAATATAAAACATTTATAAAGTATTTTTTGGTCGATCTTTATGTATCCGTTAGACTACATGCAAATTTTTTTTGCTCATTTTCCCTCGAATAAGATATTACATTCGCTGTATTACAAGTTCTAACAAAGAGTAATTCAAACATTTGCAGCTCTTAAATCAGCTACTAGAGGCATGGGCCTGAGAATAAATGAAACAAAAACAAAATATTTAGCGATAACTAAAGACAAACCTAATGCCTAATTTCTTTCTTACAAGCTCCAAAAAAATTCTAGAATTCAAATACTTTGGAACAGTAGTTAATAATACTAATGATACAAATCCAGCTATGTTATTTTTTAGAAATCAATGTAAATTCAACATGGTAGTTATAAGTATTCAACATACTCCCCTCGAGAATACAAATATCAATGAAATCTCGATACCATAGATAATCTCATCATTTATTTAAGATTCCCGGCTTTGAAAAGCTGTAGATACGTGTAGCTGAATTTTGTGATTTTCCGTTAATACACACAAGTCGCCTCCAAGCAAAAAGTTAGGTGCCAGTTGTCACCAAGATGTACATTGAATGCCAAATATTGCTGAGGTCACTCAGCAACTAGGTGCCAAGCATAGAAAGAACAAGAAAATAAGCTAAAATATTGACACCAGCTATTTCCAAAGAACAGCATAAAGTAAATAATAGCCAAATTTAAAGTTGCAAAGCTAAAATTGAGGTTTTCCTTTATAAAATATTTGCATTTTAATTTTTAATTTTGATTCAGACAAAATAATTTATTCTTTAATGTTTATTTTCTGTTTATTTCTTAATCTTTATTTTTAGACGCATGACTATTTAATTGGTTAAAAATTTTATTTGCAGAGATAAAATTCGATAACTTAATATATTTACAGTTAAAATGGAACATCGAATATTTTTTATAAATTCAATATTTTAATATTTGATTATAATGTTAAATATATTTAAATAGTTTTCATGTATACTATTTCAAAATAAATAATTATGTTCAACACAATATGTATATCCGATTATTTATGCACATATGAATTGTTTAAAAATAAACAAATATTTCAAATAATTAATATTTATGAATATAACATATCTTGTTTGAGAAACTATTTTCTATAGTTTTGTATTTTACAGATTTTGAAATTTAAACTAGTTAACTACTTTTTTTATAATCAGTAACTTTAATTTAACATCTTTCATAGTCGTAAATAAATAAGTTTTTTTAAACAATCTGAGCTAACCTAACTAATGTGTTAAAGTAATAGTTTTATTTACTGGAAAAGACGGAATAAATGGCTCTCAAACTGGCCCGATAGGAGGAAAAAAGTTCTATTAGTTTTTCTTATCGAAAACGAACAGAAAAAGAATTATTTTTTGTTTATCAAAAAACAAATTCAGAATCTCATGTATTGGAAATGTGACATTTATAAGTACATGCAAATAAATCTAGTTAGAATTTTCCGAAAAAAGAAAACAGCTATTTTATTATAATAAACCCTATCATTTGCGTATAAAGGTACTGAAAATAACACATCTGCAACTAAAAAAATGAAAAAAAAGATTTTTTATAACTAAAATCTCATTATCTTCACACCAAAAAGTAAAACAGCGTGCAGAACATCACACTACATAGAAAAATATATCGATTTTGTTATTTGTCAACAATGTAGGATATTTAGAAGAAAAAAAATATCACATCTGTATTGGATTCTGATTATTAAAGCTTTGACGATACTTTTTTTTTTTGCTTTCAAGGTCATGCATACAAAAAATAACTTATTTAAAAATAATAATGATAAAAAATCATATCAGACCACGATAAATTTTATAGTAAGTAATAACAGTTATTTTTATGTATATTGAAATTATTTTTTCAGTCGGGAATATTGAGCGCATTTGCAAAGCTGAAAATTTTCTGCATCCTCTCAAGGAAATTTTAATAGATTTGGCGATTTTAAAAATTTTTAATAATACATTCCGTAACAAAAATAATAAATGTAATAGTCGGAAAATTCATTATTTGCTTAAAAGCTAAAAATCCTTAATTATTTTCATTGTTAAGTACTTCCTATTACTTGAAAAATCACCGATTTTTAAATCTATTCCAATAAGTGAAAAAGTTTCTTTCCTGTTAAAGATTGTTTAAAATTATAAATGATTTTTAATGCTTTTAATATGTGCTTATGTAATTTAATAACTTGAATAATTTATTTCTAGAATTCATCAGAAAAATACTTTTAAATTATTTAGGTACTTGAGCTATGTTCCGCAATGCAAAATACTTTATTTATAAAACTAATAACATTTTTAAAAAATACAATATAGATTAACTTGTGAATTTTTTTGGGATCTGATTAATTATTAAGAATTTTATGGTCAATCCAGTCATTCAAAAACTCTAGTATTATAAATTATGAATAAAAATAATATTTAAACAAAAAGGAATTAGTATGAGAAAAACAAAAGCAAAAATAAAGTGAAGCTAGTATCTTTTCACTTGGTATTTCTATAATATTTTCAAAAAATGCTACAATTCCTTTTTTGATACAAATTAATTTCATCCAATTATAAACGGTTCATATGTTGATAAACAATTAGAGTATCAGAAAAATGTTTGAAATATATTCTCTTTTTAACAACTTTTAGAATTTTACTCATCAATTTTTAACTATTTGCCTCAAAATTTTGATTGATGCAATTTAAATATTTTTTGGTCTGATTGAAATTGAGATGGATTGATTGGGATAGGGATTAAATCAATATAAAATAAACATTTCTCTCTAGAAAAAGTAACTTTTTGGTTGAGTCATGTTTAGCTTTTAATGTAATCATGGTTCAGAATTCAACATTTATAAAATTATTTTTCAGCTGCATCAGTTACAATTTCATTATTTTATGTCATGCTCATTATTTTGAAAATGATTATTAGACCATATACTAAGAAATCCTTACTCCATGTAATGAAATCCTTACATTTCATCCAGATTCATACGAATAGAATTTTTTCAAACACTGGTACCGATCCATTATTTTAAAAATATAATATTTCATATAATTATACAAATAAATGAGTAAATTATAATAAAAAGAAAATAGTATTTCTCAAAATATATGTATCCCAAGTGTCTTTGTATATAAAAAATATATTATTAAGCGAATTATTTTATTATACCTTTACACATCGAAAAACAAAACGTTTTACATATCATAGGATAAAACACCCCACATCGAATTACATTATCATGGTCGTTGCATAAGTTATTATTCTGTCACTCAGAACCCATTTTAAATAGCTGTTTGACTTTCTTTGGCGACACAAATATCTGAAATATTCATCTCAGTATTAGAATAGTACTATTTTAAAGAAAACTTTAAATCTATTTACAAAATACACAATTCTGATAAGAAATTGAAATTAAGTTAGGTATATCCTCTATCTTATTTTTTATAGAAATGGATTTTGTTTTAGAAAAATGAAAAAATCCATGGAGTTTAAAGTCTTTTGGATAAAGGAGTCAAGGTCGCAATTCTAACAAAAAAAGTATCTACCCAGTTTTTGGATCGTGACCCACCCAGTCAATAATATTAGCACAGGCGGGTGACAAATTATTATTCCATCATGCTGGAAGCCACTCCAGAAACCAGATTAGCGCTTTTTGGACCGCCAAACATCTGAAATGCACGAGCCCACCTCGGTTAACATGAGGGGTGTTCGGCGACATCACACAACACACGGTCTGCCGATACAATAATTGGATTCCCGAATTGCAGCACGACTGACACTCGCGCACGCCGATCCAATTAAATTATGCAAAACTCATTTTGAAACATGGATCAGCCATCGCCCCACTCTATTTTCTCTTTTCTCGCTGTTAATCACGCGGATTAATCCGGCAGCTGAAATCCGGGCGGGAGCCGGAAAACTTTCCTTCCAAAAGGGAAAGATATAATTAAGGGGAAATAATTCCGACGTGTATTACTGAATTAGCCTCGGCCAGCCCTGTCTATCTGTCGAGGGGTTAACCCCCTTCCTCCTGGTGCTTTTATACGGGGGGTTGGGGTGGATACGGATCTCATATCAGGCTAATTATTGGAAAGCTTCGATTTTCTTGTGTGAATTAAGAAATGGCTTAAGTGGGGTGCTTCCGACAATTATGTGAGCCCCGGTTTCTAATTTGGTAGAATTAATCGGATCAAATTTCGTCGTTGTCTCTGTAGAAAAGATCAAGCTGCCGGATGTGGGAAGAAGTTGCCTGAATATTTTATGAGAAATCGAAAAGTGAAACACTATCTGTGTTTTGTTCGGTTTATTATTTCCCAGAATGTGGTTTTAATACGTGGTTCAAAAAGTTAATTGCGAAAATCAAAAATGGAGTACATTATTCAATACAAGAAAAACTTCCCCGTGTTTTTTATACAATTAGTCCCGAAATTGAGCACACATATGAACATATAAACTACGCTTTTACTTAAATATTGCTTTAATTGCATATGTAAAATAATTATTATTTCGTTTATATTCTTTGAGAATAACTGTTGAATACTTTAAATAAATTTTTCATCAAAATAAGTGACATATATTAAAAGGTTTTAAGTATATACTCAATATTGTGACCTATAATTTTATGTTTCTCACCAAAGAATTATATTTAAAATATATTAAAAATTTCATATTTCTGTTATAGCGTTTGTATATATCTATCTGCGTTCGTAATGTATACTTTGATGTTTCTTTAAATATTAAGCTTCAATGGCACGTATGACACCTTTAAAGATTAAGTAATTGGTATATACTCTTTAGGATCTACAGTTGTTTGATATTAAAAACACTAGCACTAAAACGTATATTTAAATGCTCATCCGATTTTATAGCTCTGATAAGTTTTTGGGCAAAAGTTCGTTTAATCATTTCAATCACTAGTTTTCCCTTTAGAAATAAAATTAAGTAATACTTCAAATTTCAATATGAATTGACCAAATGCCAGGTCTTGCATTATAGATACATTAAAAGAGAATTGAAATTATTAATATTATGATAATTATCACAAGAAGACTAAAAATAATATCATAAGAATGACAAAAAATTAAAATATTGATTATCTTTAAAATTTACCTTGGAACTTCTTCAACCAAATGAAGAGTTATACTAATCCATAGATTCGCAATAATATATTCTTCATATACAATTAATTATAACATATCTACATCAAAGCGCAGATAGATTTAGAATTGGATATATATAAGGTTCAAAAATGCTTTACTGCGAGACCACGATACACAAATAAATGTGATAAGAACACGATACACCATAATAGTAGAAGTGGCTCTCACCATCCGGTTTCAAATATTGAAATTTGGCTGGTCAATTGGCATAATAGGTAGTTATATGTCACTGCTGTCTAACTGGCATAATGGGTAGTCAATGAAAAATGTAGTTTAGCTGGCGTAGTGAGTAGTGATTAGTCACTTCATTCTAACCAAAATAATGGGTAATAGAAAATCGCCACATATATCCATATACGACAGCAAAATTTTTCCATTTCGTTGAAACATTTCAATTTGCAACTATATAATATGATTTTTTTTTGTTTTAAAGTGAAGAATAATGCAATTATTTTAAAATATGTTAAAAAAAGATTTAGTCTGTAGCAGATAGTTTTTATAATCCTTCGGAAAATTAGATGAGAAATTATATCGCTTTCTTAAACATCAATTAGAATACCAAATATCTTCAAATTTAATTTAATTTAACTCTCGTCATTGTATTAAATTTTCTACGTATCAAAGAAAAACTGATTTGTAGGTAGAATAAGAATGCATTGATTTTTAAGATTAAAATGGTGAAAAATATCTGCATTGATATTCAAGTATTAAATATTCATTATTCATATACAAATATAAGATAATTATTCTCTATACGAGTATTTCGAAAGAAGGTATACCTACTGTCAAGAAGATGCAAATAATAACAGGTTACAAAATAACGCTATATCAAATTTGGTAGCTTTAAGCAATTTTTAACACGCAGACTAAGAACTGATTCCACTGCTTGTTTAACTCAGAATTAATACATTTACAGAATAATCAACAATTATAAAGAAGGTTATAGGAACTTCTAGAATATTAACGAATGAATCGTAAGAAACTCTAATCAATCTTTAAATTAATGCAACCTGTCTGGGATTTGAACCTTTGATCGTATGCGTTGCAAGTGCATACTTTACCTCTGCTTCATGCTTCACTATGTGCAGATCATCCTTTTGTGACATAATTTTCAAACATGGAAAGTTGTAAATCTAAAATATAAGCTAACATTAAAAGTAGAAAAATAACTAGTAGAAAGTGATTCAAGCATAATAAAAAAACTGTTTCCTTTATAAAAAAATTCTTACTAATGCAAATTTTTAATAAAATAATTACTTTGTTCCAAATATCACAAATATTTGAGAGATATTTTGAGCATGTAAGCTAAAATTACGATACATTAAGCAACCAGGAACTTTCTCTCAAATTAAATGCTGCAAAACAACCTAAATTAAATCTTACACAATTGAAACAATTTATCATTCAGAATCAAAGAAAACTTTGACAAGAAAAAAAGCTTCCCGAAGGCAATATATTTGGATAAAGGAAAACTTATTCCTTTTAATAAGCTGAAATTGATGCCCAATACAACTGAATTAAATCTTCCGGTAAAATTAAACCCATTCGTATCATATAAATCAGCGCCATGCGCCAAGCAGAAAATTCAAAAGTTCAACGAATCCCTGGGAAAGAACTAACTGAAAATTTTCAGCTTCATTGCTGCGCAAAAATTCTCCGACAAATTTTCCCTCCATTTGATCTCTCAACATCTTAATGCTTTCCAGCAGCTTAATCGGGTGACGTAACTACCGAACAGACCAATGAAATGGAAGAAAAAGAATTAAAAAAAAAAGAATCCGATCCAAATTGGAAATGAAACATTGTTTGAAAAACGTCAAGAATCAATCTTAAGTTTAAGAGCAATCTGGATTGTAACGTAATTGCATTACGACAGCTAGCATGACAGCAATAGCAAAAATAATGTTCGAAAAAGAAAAAAAAGGAACGGGACGGCGCGTTCTCTTTCTCCAAAAGCTCCTAAGTGTTTTTAAAAAGTCATTTTCTACGACTGATTAATTGTATTTCTGATGGTGTTTCATGACAAACAAGAAGTTTTTCACTTTCTTCCACCGAGCAAATTATTTCTCGAAGCAGCGCCATGGCTCCATGAGAATTCTCTAAATAGTTCGTAAATTGGAAACGAAGTTTAAATTTTTTATTCACTCCTCTTTTCCTGCTCTTCAGTTTCTTTTTCGGAATCCTTTTGGAAATGAATTTTCTGAAATTGCTGACTCGCAGGCAGCGGCTCTGCAAAAAGTAATACTTTAAGCCCTCCAGGACATAAATCCAGGAGAAAATCGAGTCTAATCTTTCTTTCGTACACGATTCTAAATAGGAATTGTTTCTACGGCGGAAAATCTATGACTTCTTTAAGGATTGGGTTGCTTAATCTCTTCAGGGAACGGCTACTGTCATTGGTGAATTAAAAAGAATTCTTTGTAAATTTCTTCGAAAAATATGAATTCAATTTTCATCCTTCTTCCAGATTTCTTATTTTGACTGATGAAAATATAGCTTTCGTGGAAGATTCATCTTGCTGATTTCTTTCTAAAATAAATACGTTTTCATTTTTGTTTCGTTTTGTGCCACGAAAGGAGCGGAAATTCTTTGCTGTATCAGGTATACGGAAAACGAAAAGAATAAAATTTAATCTCGAAATGTCATCTGCGATATGTGTAATGAAATTGGTTCTTTATAAAATTCTTAGAATTTAAACGCGAATTCAATCTAATTCATATAAAAAAAAAAGAGACTAGTTCTAACTGGATTTTCAGAAAGCTTCTAATATAGGATGTAATTCGTACATTCATATATTATTTTTGCAAAATATATTATTTCTGTTTATTAATTTTGAAAAATAAGAAGTTTTTTTTTAAATGATTCGAAGAGCTCCATTTTTTCCATTTTCTTGAAACTTTTTTTCATAAATACTATAATCGTCAAAAAATTCGAATTCCAGACTTTAATCGTTCTCAAACTTGTTAAGTAAAAAAAAATATTATACTTGTCTGTCAGTTTGTGAACAAATAACTAAAACATACTTTGAACTATATGACTGAAATTCGGTTTATATATCTAGTATTAAATTTTGAGCGAAATATATTCTCAAGCAGTCTTCTGTTTGACGATTCGAGTGCAAATGTGCTCTGTTAAATGCAAATAACTCGATTTATAACATTTGACTCACAGACTCAGAGCCTCAAATTTTGAAATTCTCAAATTTTGAAACGAATCCATCTAACATTTGACTTTCTGCTGGTATATGAACGCAATAAGTAAAATCATGGAATTCGGTGGGTTTTGTTTGTTTTTTGGTACTATAAATACATTTTCTTGTCAAGTGGTTATGTAAGTTGGCTAAGAAAAAAAAGTATCCAAAATACATATTTTAATGACAGATTCAGGAAAACTACCAGATTTTCAGAAAGAGCCATATTTCTTTAAATATTGCTAGCTAAGGGTATGCAAATCATTCTAGGTCTGAAACAAGAATCACAGTTTTATGCTGACTGACTAGGATAAGATCTTTATTGCAGAGTATGTGAGGAAGTATCTAAGAGATCACTCACGCTGGAATTTGAAATATTATATCTGCTTATTTATGGTAGGCAAATACACATATAGAAGTGATATTTATGAACGATTTGTGTCACGTGGCATTAGATGGTCAAAAATTAATGCCACCAGATTACAACTTATTCAATTGAATACAAATGGCACTTTATCTATTAACGCACTATCTACAGTATCTGAATTTACCAATCACTACTTTATAATTACTTTACATTCATTTTTATGTATGATTTGTTATCTTTCTTAACATACAAAACATTTTGATCATTAGTTGAAAAGAATGCTCATACGCGTTTCAAATAATTTATTACGTTCATCATTTTCTTCTTACTACTACTATTTAATCTGTTCCAAAAACCTTTAACCATAATTCATTATAATATAAATTTTCATGCAAAATTTGCTATCTTTACTACAACAAGAGATTTTGATTGTCATTTCAATAATATTCATGTACATGAAACAAATCGAAGGGACTTGTTCACTATGTTATACTTTTTTCTGCAATTACCATATAAGTAACTTCTTTACTTTCTGAAATACGAACTACACATAGAGAAAGTACTGCAATCATTAACAAAATTTGAACTCGAGATTTTGACGAATCAATATATTCTACACCTTCTTAAATCCGAAAAGCACATGTGTGTATTGGTCAATTATGTGTATCTGTCAGTTTTCTTTCTTAACCCGAAACTGCTTTGAATTATGTAAATTAAATTTGGTATATGGTCTTTATACCAAATTTGTGAGTGTAAATAAAATTTTGAACTAAATACTTTAAAAGAATGTCTCAGCAAATATAAATTAGTAGCATATAGCAAAGGTAACAAATGTAGATAAATAAAATTTAGATGTAGATGAATAAAATTTAATCCACAAATTTATTAACTTATTATAATGAACCAAATTTATCAGAAAGTTAACCATAGTTGGCCTATACTTTCAAGAATTGTGAGCTTTGATAATTTAAAAATATGACATTTTGTACGCCATTTTCTGACTACAATCGGAAATTTATATAAACTTTTAATTTCAATTAGTCAGGAAAAAGAACCCAAAAAGCATAATCTGTATTTTGGTGTATCAAGCGTTTAATAATGTATTAACCACATTCCAGAGTTTAATCGCCAAAGATTTCTTGCTAATAGGCTCTTTCGTAACCCTTATTTTGCAACATCATACAGTTTATAAAAATACATTATACATACACATATATTAAAGAATATAAAATGAATTTTCGAAGGAACCATTCCGACTTCTTATATTTGCTTTGAAATATAATTTGATGTTTATTTATGTTACATGAAAAAACATGTAACATAATTTTAAAAATACTAGAGGGTGACCGAGCTCCGCTCGGAGAAAACAGGTATCGAAGCTAACTCGAAGATTTAAATTTTCAATTGTGATTTATCAAAACAATACATGCCAGAAGAAAATTTGTGAAACCATTGGTGAAAAGATAACCGGTTAAAGTGCACCATTGTAAACTATTCTAAACAAAGTTAGAGTTTGGAAAGGAAACTATTCTATACAAAGGTAAAGTAAAGGTAAAGATTGAAGTGTGTTGAAGTTCAATATTTTTGACAAATTTATTTAGAAAAACCAAACATATATACATACATAAGAAACATATTATAAACCTATAACAGCATAAACATAAAACTTTATTAGTTCGCCATATTGGCTATAGATGGCAGCACGTTACTGCTTGAAAATTTAAGTAGCCATTATGGCGAACTAATAAAGTTTGAAAATATCCTATCTGTAACTCCGAACTGCTCGACCGTAGCGCTTCAAAACCGGCGCCAATCGATTCCTCGTGGCCAAAAACCCCAGACCCCTAAGTTTACCGGAGTTTATTAATTCTGGGGTGATTTTCGACTTGACAACCATTCCTTGTATTATAGTATTAGATTAACAGGCACAAATCAAATCACAGAGCATGTTCAAAAGGTCTTCCTGCTGCTATTTATGATTTATTTTATTTCCATTTTCATCCATGTCTTTCTTGTTGCAAAAAAAATATAGATTATTATTTAAGCAATATTCGCATCCAAGAATCAACTTGATAAACATGTTTACCATGATCTCTTTCTTATAATCATTTACCTCATATTTTATATCCATATGCATGCATAATTTGCTTTCTATGTCGTCATTTGAAAAATGTTGATTTCCATTTAAACAATATTCACAACCAAGAATCAACTTAAAGGAAATGTAAATTATACTCTGTTTCTTACAATCAATTACCCTACATTTTATATACATGCGCATGCATAGTTTGATGTCTAAATTTTCATATGAAACGCATCGATTATCATTTAAGTAATGTGCAGGAATAAGAATCATCATGCATTTTATATCCAAATGATTTGCTGTCTAGCGGGATATAAAAAACTGTTTGCTGTCCAGTTGCTCATAAAAAACTGTTTTCTGTCCAGTTGCTCATATAAAACTGTTTGCTGTCTAGCTCATCATATAAAACTGTTTGTTTTCTAGCTGGTCATAAAAAAATTTGCTGGTCTAACGGGTCATATATATTGATCATTATTTAAGCAAAATTTACAACCAGGTATCAATTTAAAGAGCCTATTCATAATGGTAATTTAAACTATAATTTACCCTATATTTTGTATCAAAATGCATAATTTGCTGTCTACTTTGTCATATGAAAAACACTGATGATCATTTAAGTAATATACACAATCAAGAATCAACTTAAAGGGCATGTACATCATACTCTGTACACTCATCTTACATTTTACATCCGCATTGATACATGTCTACATTGATACATTTTACATCCGCATTGATACATTGCTGTTTAGATAGTCATATTAAACACACTTATTATTATTTAAGAAAAATTAGCAACCAAGAATCAATTTAATGAGCCTCTTCATTATACTAATTTAAACAATAATTTACCTACATTTTATATCCGCATACATAATTAGCTGACTTATTTGTCATATGAAAAATAATGATGATCATTAAAGTAATATTGACAACCATAAATCACCTTAATGAGTGTGTTTATCATGCTGTGTTTTTTATAATCCTTTACTCTACATTTTAAATACGTGCGGATGCCTGTTTTGCTGTCTATTTTGTCATATGAAACACACTTATTGTCATTTAAGTGATATCTACATGTTCATTAATATTTTTACAATCTTTTACCCTATATTGTATATCAGCTAACATGCATAATTTGTTGTCTAGCTTGTCATATGAAACATGCTGATTATCATCTGTTTTATATAAGCTAACACAAACCATTGAACTGATAAGACGAAAAGAAAATAACCCTCTATCTGAGAAAATCAAAACTTGAATAAAAGCAAAAAAACAAACATTTGGCACCCATTCTTTAAAAAAAAGAAGAAAAAAAAAAGAAACTATCTCAATAACATTGAGGATTATCGGTTGGTTTGCCAGAACTCGGTAGTCCTTCATTTTTGGGACTTCATTAGAGATACATTTACCCTTTAATTAAAGCGATCATTAATTTTAAGCTTAGAAAAATATTAAAAAGAATTTTTCTAACCTTTCCCCATTGGGTAATTATTCGAAAATTTTTCTTTTTCAGAACTAGGGAAAAAAAGCCAGCCAGATCCACCGGATCCACCTTCTGCTAAAAATAAATAAATAACTCTCTAATGTCTTTTCGGGTTACAAATTAAATATACTAGTCATTAAATAATCATTCATTTTCAAGAAAAATGGTGAAAGAAAAAAATAAAGTTACTCGGGAAATGTGACGTTTTTTCGCTGCAATATGATTCGTCCTTTTCTGGAAGCTTTTGTTATGTAAATATCACGTGATACGGAGGACACAAAGCAAATTACACATTTTATAGGAAACAGATACGGGAAGTAAGCAAATGAAAATATTGGACAAAAAAATAATCGAAAAGAGCGCGAAAAAATTGCATCGAACATTTATGTGTTTTATTCTGATATTTTGTTGCACTAAGATCATTATAGTCACAAAGATGAAAACTCATTAGAGCGTTTTATTCCTTATGGAATTATTTATAATGTTGCGCATTTTGTTTGTTTGCTTTTTACTTTTCTTTCATAGAATGATTTGTGAGTTGTTATTAATTTTTTTTGTGTATGCAAGTGTATTTTTTCATTTTTCCACTTCAATGGATTTCCGCCAGTTAAAAAAAATGAAATTTTTAATAAATATGAGGAAAACATATTAAATAACAAGCTTCTAATTCCAACTTTTTCTATTTACATCTCATGAAACTTTTTTGATCTTTTTCGAATGCAAAAGGAATTATTGATTGAATGATAGATCAGCATATTATTTAAAATATATATTTTGGATTGGCTCTTAATTTAGTCTGCGCTTATTTTGTGTGCTTTCTTCTTCATTCGTTTCTCACCAGCCCAAACTTCTATACCATGCTAATATTATAAATGACATAATGTGATCTTCAGATCTTGAAATGAAACCAATTTAAATCTATTTTTGAATATTTATCGACTTTAAATAAGGCTGAATTTCATCATCGGGTGAGAAGGACAAGAAATTTTTATGCATTTTAAATAACACTGTGGCGTCTAGAATGAACTTCATCGGGTCAGGGGGAAGCAAATTTTCATCGACTTTAAATGACGTTATGGTCTATGGATTGAACTTTGTCATCGAATTAGAAAGACAATTTATGTTGACATTAAACGATGCTGTAACCTATATGCTGAGCTTCGGCATTTCTATCAGATGGGCAATAAATTCGAAAACGCGTTCTTAGAAATATATAGCCTATGTACAATTTAATGTACGCTAAAAATGTTGAAGGCCATACTTTCGGATCCTGGTAATCTTCACGATTTTAAAATGACATTAAATGATGAAATTCTCTTTAAAAAAGAATTTACTTACCTTCAAATTATACTTTTTATCCTAAAGGTGGAATATTTATAATTATGGTAGTTAAAGCACATATTAAGCGACTGAGCATTCAAAAAAATCGTCCGATTTCAGGTTTAATTTAAGTAAATTATCAATTAATTGAAATGCTATTGAAATTTAATGTCTGTATTTGCCAGTAAAAATAATAAAATAATTTCGCATTTTTATTCGGGATTAAATTAGCTTGGTAGCTTGTTTTGCGTATCTTGTCAACATAAGATCTGATTGCGATTGCAGTATCACATAAATGTCGACTACAATAAATCTTGTTGATACTGCTACGTACAGTGGTGGCAGGGTGGCTGGCTGTATGCAAGAAAAAGTATCACGTAAATTACAGGCAGGACGCTGGCCTATTTATTTTATAACAAAACTTTATTATAATACTATCTTTATTTTATTTTATTTTATTTCTTTCATTTGTTTCATGTAAGAATTTTCACTTCATGCTCAGCAAATTTGGCACAAAATGTCACCTTAAAAGAACTACATATCCAAATCATTTTCTTCCTGTTAATAACATGATTAATTTCTTTCACCTTGTATCAAATCTTGCTAATTCTTTTATGTTAAAACATCGTTTTATAAAATGCTGCCTCTTTCTACTAGTATCGCAGAAAAATATAGTTAAAATGCTCTTTTATAGCATAAAATCGCAATTTTTGCACCATATAAATTGAAAAACATCTCAATGCAATAGTGTTTACTTTAAAGATTTTGATAGAACCTTGAATCATTACACTACAATAAGAGTATCATTGTGGGGTAACAACATTTACAGTGTTAATCATATTAGCAAAGCCACAGAAAATCAGTGTTCTATGGTCAAACTTGTGACTTAACTTTGTAACGATTAAAGATTAAAAACTGTGTTTTACAGTTCATATTTAAAATTTTATTTTATGATCTAAAAATAAAGCTTCATTTTTTTATATTCTAAGATATACGTCATCTAAGATAAAACTTTAATATATATATATATAAATTCTATTAAAAAAATGGTGTGAAAGCAATCATTTCTTATTCACATGATATGCACGCATATTTTTAAATGCATTTTTGAAGAATAATATTTCACTACAATTGAATTTAAGAAAAAGTGAAAGCACAAAATTAATAAATATGATTCCATAAAATTCCGCCTGCTTGAATTAACTATTTGAAAGTGCAAAGGACCGTAGGAAATTTCATTTAATGATGTTTAATAGTCACTTACAGGTCAAAACATAGCGGACTTTCCATATAAAAAAAATCATGAAGGATTGTATACTTTTAAAAAAGCTCTGATTATTTAAATATTTTATATGGTGGTGCATTTTCTAAATAGCTTGATAAGTATGCATATGAAATCAAAATTAACTGCAAATATGATTTTTACGGTTTTTTTTTCTTATCATAGAAAATTCTAATAAATTTTAATTAATTAAATAGTTTATTTTTTAAGTAAACACATAATTCTGCGATTTTGTAAAGCTGTTTCAATTTGGCATTAAAACATAATGTGTTATTGTTTTAAAAATGTGTCCCCTAATCTAGACAATTATCATAAATGTCACAATTATATACCATTAATATTATTACAATTATAATTATGGGATATTTATTTAAATGGACATTATCTTTAAATACATTTCTCACGAAATTTCATTAATTAGAAATCCTAACTGAAATGACAAAAATAAATATATGACAGTGAAGTCGGAACATTTCCTACAATCCAAATCCCTACCAAAGCAATTTCATTTCACCCCGTTGTTCCCAGCAGCTGCAAGACGTTTACTTTCCGCTTCAAATTCCCTAATGATATCGACACAATTCTTATTAAAACATAATGAAACTCCACTCCCTTTCATTCCGCAGCTTTTCTTCTAGTATTACGCTCGCCCGGGTTTTTAGGGAACGTCCAAAACATCTTTTCCCCATTCCTGTTGCCTTCCGCCCGGCCGATCTCACCGATGAAAAAATAAAAAAAAATAAAGCAAAGTAATGACGTAAAAAAAAGGCGTGTTTCAATTCATCCGGGTCTTTTCTTCGTCTGTCAGTCAAGGCCTTTGATGGGTTTTTCTTTTTTCCCTTCGATTCCTGTAATGCAAGCAGAACGGAAACTGATAGTGGCCATTTTTGCCAACACATTCAGGAAGTAGCGGAAAGCATGGCTTGTGAGCAAAGTCCGAGGCAATTCGTTCTGACACTCAACTGGTGAGGCGGAAAGAAGTGTTGCGGCAAAAGTTAGTTCAGTCGCTGTTACTGTTGGGTATTTGGAGTTGATGATAGCAATAAAGCAACTCGGCTTGTAGATTAAGGACGGTTTACGTTGCGATTTTTTGTTTCACGTTTTAAAATAAAGGATGGTTATAATTAAAGTTTTTCTTTGAAATGATCATAAAATGAAAACTTCTAGAATAAATGCTACAACTTCGGTAATAGTTTAAAGAATGTTATAGAAATTTAATTCCCCCTCAAAACAATCAAAGACTTGTGCATTCTTGAGGTTCGGTCTCGGGACCATTGGGTCCGTTGTCATGTAACATTATCCCTAGACAAAAACATACACTCATGTCCCGAAGATGTTATCTGGCTTACGTACTTAAAACCATATTAATCCCCCTTCAATGAATTGGAGGTGAGACGAAAGATGTTATAGCACTAAGTGTTTTTGGCGTACGACGAACTTTTTTTTATCGCGCCAAGCGTTATGGCTGGTGGCGAAAGTTTTTGGTTCGCCAAGCGTTATGGCGACTTTTGCTATTGGTTGAGTGCGCCACGAAAGTTTCGTGAGTTAGTTCAGAACCAGTGTCACCAATATGTATTCTTGAGATTTGATCTCGGGACCATTGGGTCCTTAGCCATGCAACTTAACCATTGGACAAAAGCGTACAATCGTGTCCCTAGATTGTTATACGGCTTATGAACTGACCACCTAAAACTCACCAACAGGGGGAAACAAAACTGTTTCTGGGATTATGTGAAACAGCAAAGTTTAGTAATTGGATACGGCAGGAAGAAGTAAATGATTTATGCAGACGAGTTTTACACATCATTTACGCTTTCGAGATAAAAGTGAGTCTTTTTGCCAGAGTTCTCATTTTTACGAATCGACAGTATCTCTATTCATGTAAGACAGTTGATGTTTTCTCGTTAAATGATATTATGGATGCGACAGCAGTTTTTAAAGGTATCATTCAGTAAGAGGAATATGTCGAGGGATATGCTAAAAACTCATGATGAGAATGCAGTGATGAGATTGAACTTGCTTTCAGGAAATGCTACATTGGATATGTTTTGTTAAACAGTTCAGAAATGATTAAACATATTTTTAAACACTGTCTACATGTCCTATTTTATTTAACAATATTGCACACATCACCATTTTCCCTTCTGGTGATGAGTGTTTGAACTTTTAAAAGTGACATGGTGAAAAATAAATTCGAATGACCTCCTTTAACTTATTACACAGTTTAATAACTTTTGGTCTATGGGTTTTTCTTTTATGACCATTTCAAAGAGGGACTTAAGTTCAGTACAGTATTCGATATCTAAACGTTTCGCTCCCATGCTCGGAATTGCATCTTTCTAAATATCAATTGGATTTGCTGTATAAATTAACCAGCAACTGCAGGTGGGAATCAAAATGACTCTGAGTTGCTTATTGGCTCTAATTATTTCGTGTTTTATTGTCCATGAATACAATTCTCTTAAAACCTTCAAGTAGTAGTTTTTGCAATATGCTCTCAGAACATAGATTTTTCGTACAAATTATTTTTATTAAAGTTTCCTTCTCTATTTATGGTGTCACTGACACCACATCTCTGTGACCAAAGAAATACATAGCATTCCATTTGATTTCTACACTCTTTGCAATGCAATCCGTATTGTATTCTTCATTTTCATTTGTTAAGTTCTAGCAGATACTAACGTTAATAATCATCAAAATATTTTTATATTTTTTGAATAATATATTTCTTACATTTAATACTATACTATTTTGTATTTTAGATAAAATTTGTATTTACTTTATTTCCAGAATATATCGCTTTGCTGAAATCCCAGTGCTGTCTATAAAATTCATGGGGTCAAAATGACTCCATGTCATTGTTCATAAAATGGAGTCATTTTGACTCCATATCTCTGATTGCTTGAGGAAATCCATGCCTTCAGTTGCGAATTAAAGCTATGAATAGACAATTAAATCAACGTTTAGTTAATTAAATTGTCTATACATAACTACATGTCTACCAACTTTTTCTCAAATATTTACTTAAGATTAATGTTACTTTCGATATTTTAATACTGAACTTAGAAGTTCATTATTAAGTAAAAAATAAATATAGTTGTCAGTTAGCATCAAATTAAATTTAATTTTGATAATATGGGATAAAATATGAAATTGCATAAAGGAATTAAAGAAGAAAAACAATACATGAATATTTGAAAATATATATATTTGTTAATGACAATCAAAAATTAGATCAGAAAAATATTTCGTAAATTGTTTTTTGAGAAACTGAAATTTCTATTTAACATAATTGCTATAATTATTGTATAAGATCATAACACCGTATTGAATTATTTTCATCAATTCTGTTTTCAAAAAAATAGTTAGATTATCTAAGCGGAGAAAAAGGAATTTATGAACACATATTTATTAACTCCTGAATATAATATTCAATAGTTAATATTTATTATTCTGTATTATTTAATATATTATTATTCAGGAGTTAATATTTATTATTCACTTATTCTGTATTTTTCACTATAAGTTTTATAACAATAATTCGGTTTCATTTCTTAAACCAAGGTTCGGAAATTATCGTTAAGGGAACAATATTATGTACGAATAAAATATATTTATATTAGTCTTTAAAATATGGTGGTGAAATAAATAAAAAAAGTAGCTCAAATAATGCATTTTGAGTTAATTTATAAATGTTTCATTTTTCCAGTTTTTTTAATGCAAATTATTTTTAATACAAGGGTTACTTTCAGGGAAAGGTTTGAAACGACACTGTGGATCTAAATGAAGATTTTATTCAAAGTATACACCATAAACCTAGGAGACTCGATCCTATCGATCAACAACCCAGATTCCTTGTTCCTAGAATTCCTGTGGTTGTGACTAGAGCCAGTCCTTCACAGCGTCCTTGTGTTCTCCATCTGAGTTGACGCACTTAATTCCAGACGTTTTTTCAGGGGGAAAAAACATAAAAATCGCAGGGCGACATGTCCAGGCTGTAGGGTGGGTAGTATAGCTGCACCACGCGTGTGACCCTGGAGAAGTGTGTACGTGCGTTATCATGGATAAGAGGCACATCCTCTGTGAGTAATCCTAGAATTTTGTTATTGATGGATCTGCGTAATCTTCGGAGTGTTTCACATAAGACATCAGAGGTAAGGGTACCGAAAAAACATCTGAAAGGTAAGTGCTTCAACTCGGACAGTAAACTCGAAGACACTACAAAGGATTGGGTCCCTTCATGGCCACAGGAATTCTGGGAAAAAAAGAATTATTCGGTTAGTAAATCAATGGGATCTTTGTGCTCAAGCCTACGGTGTATACTTTGAATAAAATATTCACTTATACTTACAGTATCGTTAAGTATCTATTCCTTTGAACAACCCTTGTATTTGCCCATTTTATTCTTATTCATTTAAAATTTAATTTCTTAACAAAAGTATATTATTAAGTAGTAAATTTGAATGTTCAGTAAATTTGATCTTAAAATCAAACGAATAAGTCTGGTTTTACCAAGGATTTCATTAAAAAATATTAAAGAGAAAATGTAAAAGGTATCGAATTCCCTCCCCTCATGTATAATAGATTAAAAACTAAAAGCTAAATTATAATTTTCCTTAGATCATTAATGAATTAACATCATTTTTCTTTTTTTGTATTAATCTCATATTTTTCAGAAAGCATAAAGAAAGTGAAAAACATAAATTATGTAACATAATAATCATTAATTAAATTACTTGAAGAACAAAATATAGTTTTAATTAGATGAAAAAAATGAATTCAATTAACTTTGTGCAATTTACAAAGACTTATATCACAAAAATAAAGACAAAAAGTTAAAGAGCAAGTTATTATTAGTGGATGCATAGCAGAAAATATTTTTTAAACATAAATCTGAAATTTAAAACAAAAATCATATAAGCGTATGATAATTTAAATAAAAAAATTTTGATGGTATTCAGATGATATTTTAATTTTTAATGAATGGTAAAAAATGTTTTGTCACAAGATATTAATTACGGCTTACTTAATTTAGAATATTTTTTTGGGAGTCTCAAATTCTTAAAAGATTTTTTTCTTAATACAGCATATATAAAAATGTGATTCCTAAAAAAATTAATTTTTGGAATCAATTAATGTATGAATTTGAATAATTAAAGCGTTGATTTATTCATTATTTCAAGCTTTAATGCTTGTTTACATATTTATAAGATCCAATTTCAAATTAGTCTTCAAGAGAAAATAGTCATCCAAAATCCGCAAAAATGTGTGAAAGATTCCAAAAAGTCAACAAATAAGGGGGAAGGAAATAATTTACACATTTCGCCACCAGATGGGAATATATCAAGAACACTTACATAAAACATGTAAATATGATTGGCATCACATGGTAACTATTATTGAAGAAGATATTTTCGAGAAATTCTTATTTCTCGTATGTTAGCTGCCTTTTCATCCCTCAGATCTAAAAGTGTGCAAGCAAAGGAAGTTTAAAACGCTTGGAATGTATTAATCCCAGAGCTTTGTCAATAATGGGTTGAAAATTTTCCACGAATATACTTCGAGCAGTTCTATAGCATACCGTCTTGTCACTTTACAAAGTATCTTAAATTCTGGACATCATGTGGAACATTGATAAGCCTTAATTTCTTCGGTATTTTTTGTTTGTTGCAACATGTTTCGTTGTAATAAAAATTATTAAAAACTACGTGTGTAAAAATTGCAACAATTTATAAATAAATAATAATTTATAAATTGTTCACAGTTTTAAAGTATCAAAAATGGTATAAATTGTATTCGTGTTTCCAATTCACGTACATTGTAAATGTATTTAAAATTCACATAAATGGTCAAAGTAAAAAAACCTTGTAAGATATCTCTCGAAAATGGTGAAAGTTGTAGTCGAGGTAAACAATGATGGCATGTACAGATGCTCTGCAATTTCATAAGAAATTAAACTTGGCAAATCCGGAACTGGGAAACTGATATTACTGGTTTAATAATATAATAACTTATGATTTTAAATTTAGAATTTTTGGGATCAAAAAGAGATTTCGTATTCAGAGTATTTGCTACTTATGCATTTTAAGCACTAAAATTGTGCTTTTTCTTTTCTTTATTTTATGATTTCAAAATTTTGAAATTTTTTTGCAAAGTTTTACCATTTTTCAGTTTTAATTTATGATTTCATTTGCGCTTATTTTCATAAATTCATCCAAATGAAATTTTATCTTTCAATTCGGAGATATTTTTTAGCTGTCGATATAATTCATCTTATCGAAATAACTTTACCAATGATTTTCGTGTGTTGTCTTTAAAGTCAAAATTCCCTTTTTTGACTTGCGAAATTTTTGACTAGTAATTTACAACACTCCTTCTCTTTATACAGAACATATCTCCCAAGCAGATACTCTGTTGGAAAAGTAAATGTATGCCCATTTTTTGTCAATTCTATGCTCCCTTTTAATTATATGAACTTACACAACATCATTATTACTAAAAAGTACCACAAATTGCTCAATATTATACAATATTGCCCTATATGATATTATAGTACAATTAGCGTACAATGTCTTCCGATATATTTTGATAACATTGCGTTACTATCTTGCCTTGTCGCTTCGGAAACTGTCCTATAATGATCGAATCTCTTTTGAATAACACAAAAAATTGTATTTCTGCAAGCATTTTTAAATTTGATAGAAACCTTTTTGGATCATATTCACCAACCCAAATATTTAATTCTATGACGAAATCGTGTCCGTGTTTCCACGGAAAGGGGGCGCAGTAGCTTCTGAGGATGAAGACCCCTGAGCACCCAGAAGGCAGAAGTCTGACTTCTAGCTCAAATGAAGGTGACGCACACATTTGCTTGCTTACCCCCTTTTTATAGGGTTGGGGGGCTCATTCGTACATCTCACATATAGAACACAGAATAACCATGCCCTAACCGGGACTCGAACCCGGGACGCCCAGATCACGGGGAAGATACACTACCCCTATGCCAGGACGCCGGCGTTCAATTCTATAATAAAACTTATTTAAACTAATTTTTAATTTTGTTTTTGATATTTAAAAAGTTTTGCTCACAATTGTTAAAATTAAATTTTATTTCTATCTATCACAAATTCCTTGAAAATCTTTTATAAATACATAAAATTCTCAATATAAAGTTATAAATGTTTATCATCCTAAAAGCTTTTTACACCTTTAATATTCATGTGGTGGTATCTTAATAAGCTAGTAACAGTCATTAAATATTGGTGATCACTTTTGTATAGCGGAAATGTTACACGACTTCAAATGATAAAATCACAAGTTAGATCCTTGGCGGAATTCAATCCCCTCATTGCCGTAACTTCACAATAAATATAATTGCCACATTGGTGATCTCGGACAATGAACACGATCCTCGCTCGCCATAGCGTTTGGCGCTACAGAGGTACGTTTCACGCTCGCCTTAATGCTTTGCGCTATAAAATCGTTCGTATCTAGAGGATATACTACGCGACTGCAAATTGCAGATTGCAAGTTCGATCCTTGGAGAAATTCAATCTGCCCATTGGTGCATCTACACAATATAAACCGCCACATTCATTGCATAATATTCGTCTGGTGAATTAAAATATTTTAATAACGTTCAATACTTAAAATATTTATTACATTAAATTATTTCTACATAGTTGTACACATAAAATATTTATTAAAATAATTAATAGCTTTCAAACTTTTTGCATTAGCCTTTTTAATTAAAACAGGTTTGAATGTTTGATATAGATGTATACGATTATTTAATAAATCCATTCAAATTCTTCAATAGATAAAACAAAAACTTATGTTTATTAAAAACAAGTGCTATAACCCCTTATGCTACTAGGAATTCAAATCGATTCAATAATCTTCAGTAGATAAAACAAAAACTTATTTTTATTAAAAGCAAGTGCTGTAACACCTAATGCTACGATGAATTTGTATACCTAATATAATACCGAGTTAGGAATTGGAGAGATATGATTCAAATTCTTCATTTACAAAACACCATTAAGTCTTTCAAAGCCTTAGCCAGTTCTTTAGATACTCAAAAGCAATTTTCCTTTGCTTGTACTCGCCACTAATGTCTAAAACCCCATCTTATTTTTAAAAGCATTCGTTTCTGCCCTTCCAGCCGTCATATAAAATACAGTCGTAGCAACTTCGTGAGGCCCACCATTACCATACACGAAACAACCCCCCAAATAAAACGTAACGGCATCATTCCGAAACTTGAATTCGGAAATTCAGATACAATATTGGCAGAAATAAATGGTGGGTTTCCAAATAATGAGAACAGCAACTTACCGGCCGAACGACTTCTTATTACCAAGGAGAGATATGCTTTGCCGTTTCATTTTTACTGCAATAGCTCGTTACCTGGCGCATTACTAGGAATGGATGGGATCATCATTTCTTGCTTAACGCCGCCTTTATCTGAATATTTTGCGTAAGCACACACATCCACTTTCTGAGTAACGAGTTTTTATTCATTTTTTTATCTTTTTTTTGCGAGCTAAAATGGAAAGGTGAGTGGAAAATAAGGGAGAAAGAGAATGCGAACCTGTAGCTGCACGGAGTAATTTAAAATTCATTTTACTTGTTTTGCTTCGAGTAAAGGTTATATTAGGAAATTTTTACTTAAAATTTTCTTGTTTTCTGAGAGAAGAGAGGAAGGTTTTTCCTCGTCAGCTTCGTATTAAGCTGAGACGCTTGTGAGATTTTTCTGTGTTTAACTTGGATGATGGGAAAATAATTTTTACACTTGAAGTGATGAAGCAAAATGGAGATTTTAATTATGGTGCTTGTAATCTTTAGTAACATTTTCATTAAATTTCAGATATTGGGTAAATGTTTAAACTCAAATTATCTTTCAATATTAGAATATCCAATATTAAAATGGGAACGACAGAGAGAAATTCATTAGTGAATTATCCATAAAAAATTTGCAAACAAATTTTCTCTTAAAAATACTTCAGAAGTATAAAATATGTGTAAAGAAATGGTCTCTACCATATATTACTATGGATACCCAATAAATTTTATGTATTGATTTATGATCTGTTGAAAACATGGCACAACAAGGTGAATAAATTTATTTTAGTAGCTATCAATATTACTATGGTAATCAAATTATTCAATTACAAAAAAAATGTTAACAACATTTGATAGAAGTTTTGATTAATAATTTATTAATCCTTGAATACTTTAATTCTTATTTGCTCAAAAGACTTCGAATTTATGACACAGAAGCTATAGAAATAAAAAAAAGACATTATATAAATTTTATGCACTTTATTGCAAGCAAATATCATCCTTTCGAATTAAAATTTTAAATAGTATTAATTACATACTTCAATCTATATTTCTTTCGATTGTAGATTAAAAATTCAAATTCAATACAATATAAAATGTTTTATTTACAGATTTATTGCTTAGATTTAGAAGTGTTGCAAATAAAAGAGTATTATCTAATTGTCGTAGCAATTAATGTATATGTTACAAGAACTACAATAGACTGGCGATTCTATACAATTCTTTATTACTCATAATCAGCAATAAATTTGGTGCAAATTTATGAATAATCGCCAGATTAATCACGCTTACTTTATTAACTAAATGACTTTTCAAAAAATACTGAAACTCAATGAAGAGTCACATATCATAAATATTATACATATATAAATCGCTAGAGTTCATGGCACATAAACCATATTCATCATTTACTGTCAAATGGCAACAGTCAAAGATAAATAAATCATCAAACAAATATCTCAGACTGTTTCATTGAACTTTTTACAGCCATTCTTATTTAAAACTTCGTTTAGTCAATTAATGGAGGTTCAAAATAATGTAAGAAATTACAGAGGGTGGACTATAGATTCCATTCAGTCTGAGAATAAAATATATAAAAGAAATCAAGTCATTAGAAAAAAAGTATCAAACGGATTTTAATTTAGCTAGAAAATAGGCTTAAATTTCGGTGGAGGGATAAACGTTTTAACTAAACTGTGGAACTGATGCTCATATTTTCCAAAACTGTAATTTCACAAGAATATTTTTTACATTATTTAAAAATTAAATATATTATCGTTTCAATAGTTTCAATTTCATTTATATTTAAATTTTTTTCAATATTTCAAAAATTTTGCTCAATTTTAGTTTCAAACAATGTTATGGCGAAATTCAAATTCCCCCAGCTAAAAATTCAATAGTAAGGTTTTGATAGTATTAAAAATAACATTTAACAAAATTGCCTTCTTTGGGCATCGTATCCGAAATAGGATTTGTTTCTTTTATTTTTATTTCGTAGTGTACACAGTTTTTTTCATTCTGCACCCTAACACATTGTAGCAGTATAATCCAATTGAATTCGAGATTTTTAGTTGTATTAAATAGCATGCCGAAATTTGAAAACTATGTTTACCTTAAAATTGTTTTGATGCCTAAAACTTTAACAGTCTTGGCAATCAAATTGATCACCCAAGGTGGCTAGTGAACTTTAATATATATAAAGTTATATATATATATATATGTATTCTTAGAACTTTAATATATATTTAATATATATATATATATATATATATATATATTTAAAACATATTTTTATTGGGGTAATAAAAAGTTAAAATTACTTCCACAATTATTTTCTGATCAATATTTTTCTTGAAGGATTATAAATATCAAGGTATATAAAATTTGAATTTTTTTCAAAATGAAAAATTACCGTCATAATTCATTCTTAGTTCTAAGATTCAATTATTTCATACAGTTTTATTCATTTAATATTAAAAATAATTAAAAGATATAATTTTAAAAAAGAAAAGAAATTAGTAAAGAATAAATAAAATGAGTTTTAATTAAGGTTATTGAATATTGCTTTTAATTTTGCTAAGAAATAAAAAGTGATTGTAAGAGGTCAACTTTATTTATTAGTAGATGAGATAAGAATTTCATTATCAAATTTAGAAAATAAAGGGTTTCAGAAATTACATTTTATCGCAACATACTCTATAATTACTGAAGTGCATACATTAAAATATTATAAAAGAAATATATTAGAGAAAATATTTGGAATAATAAATCCGTATATACCTATAAAAGTTTAACTATATAATATATCAGGATATATAACATTTTTAAAAGTTTTTTTGTATAAAGTATGGAATATTTATATTAGAAATTTATTGACGGTATATCTAAAAATATGCTTCTTGAAATAACAAGCTTTGCCTCAATATACATAAAAATGAAAGTAGAGTCCCTTTTATGTGAAAGTACTCGAGAGAAAACTTTTAAAAAAGCATTTAACTAGAATTTCAGAAGAGCATTTATTTTTAACTCGAAAATTCAAATGAAACTTTATATCTAAAAATATAGAACAAAAACAACAGCTCCAATTCCTCGAAAAATCTGGAGTATTCCTTAAAAAAAGAGCAATTACTATGCCATAGAAGACATATCGAAAAATAATCATTATGGCTTTTATATAAGGGTGAAGTGTTTTTTACCGTGAAACATATTTCCTGCTCTTAAAAAAATTGAAAAAAAAAAGTTTTTGTGAATCGAATGTCAGAAAAATTTCGATAAGAAATCGTTCCTCTTCTTTGGAAAGAAAACATTAGACACTAACTTTTGAAGCAATAAAAAGCGGACTTTCTATTCCGTGGAAAATAAGACCGTTTTATTTTTCTGACCCTCACTTTTTTTTCTTTTCTTTCTTTTTTCCTTTTTCTTTTTTTTTTCTCTTTCTCGCTACCGTCCCACTAGAAATGTGATAAATGAACTTTTTCTGATTACAGTGAACGCTGCGACATTAATCTCAAAGCTT
Organism: Argiope trifasciata; assembly: GCA_026543055.1. NCBI lineage: Eukaryota > Metazoa > Arthropoda > Arachnida > Araneae > Araneidae > Argiope > Argiope trifasciata. Next base: position 6,573,532 of record JAPMOQ010005572.1, read on the forward strand.
CGTATGAGCTTTTTCTATTAAAAATCCACTAACGCCTCTCAAGAGAGCACAGGACTGTACCAAGCTTTTAATAAAACTTTCAATAATTAATGCTACACATGTTTGTTTTGTTTTTAACCCCTATGCAACGTGATATATGCATCCTATTTTAAATAAATTTGGATCTTTAAACATCGGGTGGAAGAGATGATAGCTTTTTTTTTTATCTCACTCGTTTTGTTGGACAATTTAATATTTGCGTCAATGTTACCCTGATAATAAATAATGTCAGTTTTGCTTTGACAGTTTTCCTTAGTTAGGAACAAAAGTGTGGGATTTCGTTTTTTCATTTATTAAATATCAAAATAATGAATAAAATATTGTTATTTATTTATGGATTTTTTTTAAACTTTGCTCTAATTTTTTTTCATGTGAAGGGATATTAGATATAATATTAAAATTTGTTTGTTTGTTAAAGGGCAATAAATAATATTTTTCTTGTGCGATGATCAAAGTCTTTTAGTTTCTTTAAAAACTTTGAATACTTTATTGATTGTTTTTAAACACTACATGATTGCTTTAAATATATCAGATTGTAAAATTTTCGTTTACAGTAGTTATCAACTACAAAATAAAAGTAATTAATATTTGCTATTATTTCTTTTTTTTACTAATTTAAATTGTTTTTAGGGGCTTTTATTAAATTTAGCTTTCTTTAACTTTTTTTAAAAATAATAATGAAATAGATTTTTTCAGTCATTTCTGACTCGACTTTACGAAATGAAATAAATTACGAAAAGTCAATTTTCAAATAAGAAATAATAATCCATTTATTTATTATTTTCTTTTTTGTTGAGATTGAGGATTTAAGAATTGTGTTTCATCTTTTAATCTGGCATCTGGTACTGGTAAAAAAAAGACAATTACCAATGAAGATGATTATTAAAAGAACATCATATATTAACTATACCTGATAAGCCCCAACCATTCTTGATGTCAAAATTCTACCGGCGTCATGGTGCATACTTTAACAGCGACAGATTTGAATATTTTATGTTCGAAAAAAATCATGTATAGGCTTTTTTGAAGTTCTAAAAAATGTCAGTTTGAAAGGCCAAAAGCTGGACGTACTCTTGTAAGTTGTTCATTGGATTTTCTAGTTTTTTTGTCTGATATTAAAGAGAAAAAAATTACAATTGTTTTTGAGAGAAAAGGAGCACTTGAACACTTGAGTCATACACATTGGTAAGTGACAATTACCAACCTCTCACATCGATAAGAAATAAAAACCAACTTACCACTGAGCTCCATTTACTGGTTAATGGTATAGAGTTGCTTAGTATACCGCTAAGGGATAGAAACTAACTTGCCATAGAGAAGCACAGTGAAAGAACTCACTTTATTACGAAACTATCGCATTAGTAAGCAACAAACTTGCTCCTGAACTGTATACATCTGTTAAAGATAAAAAAACAATGAAGCTTACAGCCAAATAACAAAAAAAACCTATTGAGATATAGGTGATAGAAGCCAGTTAGCAGAACGAAAAAGATTTCTATAAGGATGCATATATTGAATCATTTTGTATATTTTCTGCCTGGATAATGGGTTAAGGAATTTATCAAAAATTTCCCCTAAATTTGGATATATTTAGGATATAAGGACTCTATAGAAAAGTATAATTCTTTAAATTTCGAACGTTGATAAAAGTCATCATTGATGACTTCGAATCTATGGGGATGGATATAAAAAGAATTCATGCACAAATTGAATCTTCTCTAATCCAAATGGTGCATCAAAAATTCATTCGAAATGAAATGATATGATCATGGAAAGCTGCATCAACCATCAAATCGACTCTATCATTCTTATATCAATTTATTTGCCACAGCTTTTCAAAATTACGTGATCTATTCTTTAATGATTATCATCTGGATTAAAAAAAGACGTTGATTCAATAACTATTATCACAAACTATTGTAAACGTTGTTAATAATCAAAATGAAATGATAAATGAACAAATTAAATAGAGTTTCCGTTGCTATCTGTGGTCTTTTCCAGACGAATGATACCAAATTGTTCCAAAGAAATAATCCTCTTTTAAAGTTCGACAATTGCCCTCATATGAACTTCGTGTTGTTCTTGAATATTTAAACAATGAAAAATTCAAAGGATCAATTAAAAAGTCAAATGCACTTCCGATCATATTTTATTTCGAATCTTAAAGTTCCATGAAAAAATTTTCTTATTGGCATAGTTACATTCATTATTTAAACATTTGATGAGGCGTTGCATAAGTTTTACACCACCTTCTGAACAGACATTCTATTACCGCTTATGCAAGCCATAATTTCAAAATTTGTTAGCTGATATTCAATCCTTATCACTCAGCATCTGTGCATCCATTTTCAAAAATGTTGCACAATTTCGCGAAAGCCAGACATTCCAAATACGTATTCAGTGATCGCCAGTACCGTTTGTTTTCCAGTTTGAGAAACAACATGAAATATGGGTTCAACTACCCAGTCTGAATAAGTAGGTGAATTTCACCAATTGATTTAGTCAATTTATTACCTAGAAAACTAAACAAAATGGTCCATAATTTTGTGCAAATTTAATTTTAAAAAGAGTTTTGTTAGCTGAGATAAGCTGGTTGAATTTTTCTATTATTAAGGTTGTTAATAATAGTTTATTAAAGTTGGTTGGCACTACCTTATTACTAATATTAATAAGGTAATGCCACTTAATGAACAATTTTGCATAGAAGTCAATTAATTCCTAGATAGCAACATTTTTTGGATATAGATATACAAAATATATTTATCCCTACTTATAAATACTAATTTTATAAATGGCTGTAAAATGTATTTCTAATCAGCTATCATTAATATAAAATTGTATCTTCATTATAAATAAAAAATACCTACAAATACTAATTTGTGTTTAAGGTTATGGAATAAAATATCAAATCATTTATGAATGAATCTTTAAATCTCGAAAAGATAAAGAAAAATAAAGATACTTTATCTGTTGCCCAAATATTAAAAAAATAACATTACCTGATGTTTTCTGATCAATCAATAAGCATCTTATTATTTGAGAAAATCAATTCTTAATGTTTTTCTAATAGACTCATTCAGTCTATCTCATTTATCTAATCTAAGTTTAATGAAGATATTTGTATTCAACAGACACCATCATTAAAATCGAATCAATGGATTTAAAAAGTTATGTTAAAGGAGGCTTTTACATAAGCTTTTTTACATTGTTTAAAAGTAAATAAAAGGAGTTTTTTGCATACACTTTGAACATTATTTGAAAATGAATAAGAGAAATAATAGCAGTAAAGTTAAAGTAATAATATATAATCATATGAAAATTAGAAAAAGTGAAAGACCATAATTAAAGCAGATTTCTGACAAAAGATAGATATTTTTGTCAGAAAAATTCAACAGCTTTTCTTTTCTTTTGCTGCAATTTTTAACTATTCTATTATTTAGAGTTCATACATGATAAATATATGCAAATACCATGATGTGAAATCAGAATTTCTAAAGTAAAAGAAGTGCAACTTTGTACAAATTTTTCACGCAATTTATTTAAATTATTCTTTGCTATCTTTTGCAGTCAGTTAATTCATTAGGAATATTGGTTATGTTTATATTCAATTGAATTTGATTCAACAATGGAAGTGACTTTGATTTTCATTTTTGAAAAAGATCTTATTTTTGCAAATTATGCAAAAAAATGCCTTAAAAGTATGCTAAACCTCAAAAGGAATCAGAATCAGAATCATCATTATTATTACTGCAATTCAAAATAATGAACATTCGATTCTGTGCATTAATATTATTCGGTGTTAACGTAGAAAAAAATTTCAAAATTTGCTCTAGTTTTATTAAGGCATGTGACCATATTCAAGATTTACATTTTTCAAAATGTACAACAATTGTTATATATCCAAATATTTGCATAAAAAATATTGAGATAACATGTACTAGACCAAAATATATCCCTTGAATGGCAAAAGCGATTTAAAAATTGGAAGAATTGTTTTTTTTTTTTTTTTTTGTTAAAAAGAGATACAACACCAAAATCTTCTAATTTAAAGGTTTATCAAATGATTTATTCCAAATCTTGCACATACCTTAAGAAATGTAATATCTAGTACCAGAATTAAAAAATAAGCTTTATTCCTATTCACTCATTAAGTATTGGAACGCAACATATAAATAATGCTAATTTTTCAATTCGTTTTCGCATTATGAAGGCTATTTTAAACAACTATAAAATATTTCTAAATGAATAGATTGCACACACTCCAGTTCAAGAAGCGCAAAAAATAGCGAAAATTTATAATATCAGATTTGAACTAAAATATGCATTAGATTTTAATTCATGAGGCTTTTGTAAGAAAATTCTATCGAAGAATAGATTCTGAGAAAATGGCATCTTGAGATTTAAAATCACATTAAAACATGTGTAAAGTTCAATATAAAACAAGATAATTCACATAAAAAAGATTTAGAAACCAAATTCAGACGGTTTTATAAAGGTGCCTTTCGTACATTAAGAATAGTAGATAAAAGATCATAATGTCGTAAAACGACAATTGAACATAGTTATCTAGCTTAATCTAATACTATAATACGAGGAATGGTTGCCAAGTCGAAAATCGCCCCAGAATTAATAAACTTCGGTAAACTTGGGGGTCTGGGGTTTTTGGTCACGAGGAATCGATTGGTGCCGGTTTTGAAGCGCTACGGTCGAGCAGTTCGGAGTTACAGATAGGATATTTTCAAACTTTATTAGTTCGCCATAATGGCTATTTAAATTTTCAAGCGGTAACGTGCTGCCATCTATAGCCAATATGGCGAACTAATAAAGTTTTATGTTTATGCTGTTATAGGTTTATAATATGTTTCTTATGTATGTATATATGTTTGGTTTTTCTAAATAAATTTGTCAAAAATATTGAACTTCAACACACTTCAATCTTTACCTTTACTTTACCTTTGTATAGAATAGTCCCCTTTCCAAACTCTAACTTTGTTTAGAATAGTTTACAATGGTGCACTTTAACCGGTTATCTTTTCACCAATGGTTTCACAAATTTTCTTATGGCATGTATTGTTTTGATAAATCACAATTGAAAATTTTAATCTTCGAGTTAGCTTCGATACCTGTTTTCTCCGAGCGGATCTCGGTCACCCGCTGGTTAAAATTTAATAAAAGCTCTTTCAGCAGCATGGCCCTACACTTAGAAGTATATTTTTGCAAAAAAAATTTAGTTTTAAATCAAATGGCCTCTCTAATAGAGTACCTAAATAAGCATATCATGTATTATTTATAGTTTTACTTACCATTAAAAGGAAACCATACATTATTTTAAGATAAACTCAATCGTAGAAAGTATATTATAAAATATTCATTATGCAAATCAGTGTTCTGAATCATAACCAAAACTTTCTTAAAAGGAATAATAAAGTTTTATACAAACTCTTAATATCTTAAATATTTCAAATATATTAGTCCTTTAACTGAAGTAGAAAATAATATATTTTATGAAAATAATCTCAGTTAAACAGACATATATTTTTCAACTAAATGTAAATTACAAACATCTTTCAGAAACTTTCGTCAATCAGGCTCAAATTTTAAGAAATCAAAGCTTACGATTCTTAAAAATTCTTGCATGAAACAAGACATTACTGTGAATAAATTATAAAAAAAACTTCTTTAAAAGTAATATATTTCATAGAGAATTTCATACAGCCTAAAAAAGAATTCATAGAAAACAAATTCTATTGCTCGAGAACTCATTCATAAGCAAAGAAAATTCTTATGCCAGCCATAAAATTTATTCCTGACTTCCAGTGGTTGTTTGGATTTCCAAAGAAGAACTTCCTGGAAAAGTCTGAAAATAACTTCCTTCTTTTTTTCAGACGATTTCAGGCGAAAGAGAATAAATCGAGGAATAAGTATCGTCTAACTACATTCTAACCGACTTAATGTCCAATTGCTAAAGAGGAAAAATATGCCTCATTAATTCTGTCTTTCTCTGTCGCTACTCCATCATAAAATGAAGTGTGCTAAGGTCTCCCACCACCCCCTCATAAGCTTTTAATTTGTTTGAATAAAGGGAAGGGTTCGAAATGCATTCGATTGTTTTACAAACATCCGCCGTCGACGGAGCAAACCGAGGTTGTGTATGATTGCCCAAGAAAAAGATTCCAAGAATAAAAGACCTTGGAAAAAGTTCCTATTGTGACGTTCTTCGATTCATTAAGAATGAACTCAATAACTTTTCTCGTTAAAACTTAGTTAATTACTTAAGAACTCATTAAAAATGAAGTTTATCATGGAGTTGAAGCGTTTGCTCCTTCTAAGCTTTTGAATAACGAACTTCAAGATGGTCTTTGCTGGGTGGAAGCGTCGCTTTCTTGACTTGTTCTTTTTAACCCACAGGAAGGAAAAATAAAGCAAATGAAAAATGAATCGGCAAAAAAAAAAAGCTGCAGCTGCCGAGGAATTATGCAAATATGCAAAAAGAGCCGCTTCAGAGCTTTCTATTTCACTATAAATCAATCCAAATTCTTCATAACTGTCTCGCTGAGCAAAATAAAAGTGAATTACTGCGAAGTTTTCACAGAAGACAACAAGCCCAAAAATTTATCGGCCAAGCAGCGACATTAAAACAATGTTCTGTCTTAAATTTCTTTTTACTGTCGTTTAGATTTCAAGCTCCGATACCCTTTTTCTTTAAAGTGACTCATTTGCGCGGGAAAAAATGGCTATTTTATCTGTGCTTCGAGCCGTTGGCTATTATTCTTGAATTTTTATTTTGACATTAGAATTCATTAGAATAAAAAGATCTAGTTGCGGCAGTGTGTTTAAATTGCAAAATATTTATTTAACTAGCCGAGCAGCATGCATTGTTTTGAACAGCATGATTTTTGCATTGTTAGTTTTTTTTTTAATTTTCAGCATTCCTTCGACGAAAATAGAATGAAATGTGGTGGAAAACCTTAGTAACTGGAGATGCGGCATTCCTTTTAAACAGAAGTTGCCAGTTTCAGTTCTCTTTCTCATGCAAAAAAGCTTATTTAGAATGTATTTTAAAGAATTAATACATTGTTCGAAAAAGATAATTAAAGATATTTTAAAACTAACTCTACGTTTCTAAATTTCAGAAGAAAAAGATTTAGACATAGGCTCTCAAAATAAAAATTAAAATTTTATAAATAAAAATTTTTACTTTTTTATATATGAAAGCTTAATGTTAGAAAAAAATATCGAATACTTTCATATCTATTGAAATAATGTCTAAAATAGTGTTTGTGAATAATAAATGAGAACGCTAATTCAATTAAAATATATTTTTGACTGGTTTTTTGAAATTTTTAATATTAGTTATTCTAAAACTATAACCAATATTTTTATATTTATAATTTCTTGCATAAAATTCTTTCGCTGTTTTGAAAATTGTTTTCATAAAGAGTTCGATGTAAGTAAGGTGGAAAATTGTGAAATTTTTAATTCCCGAAAGAAATATCATAGCAAGAAATACTGCATATTCATTGAATCATCAAAAATTCCGTCTGGTTAAAATATTTAAGTTCAACCCTTTCTAATTCGCAATCAAAAGACATCAAAAATTTGTCTTTTTGATTTTTATAATTTATTATCATACATTTTAGAAATTCTGGAATTGCTTTATATACAGAATAACAGGAAGATGAAATTTATTTAAAAGAATATAATCATTTTATTTCCGAAGAATAAAACGCTTCTCTGCTTATAATTATGCATATTTCCCTTGAAATACGTAAATAAAGAATTTTTTTAAATATTATTTATTGAAGTGTGTGGTAAAATTACACATGTATAAATTCAAACCATAATTTTATCGCAAATCTTTATTTCTTAAAAGTATAAAGTAACTTTCATATTTTTAGAAAAATATATACATATACAAGAATTGTTTTTTTATATATAGAATACAGAATAATAAGGGAAATTAAATGAATTGAAAATTAAGGAATCAATAGATGAAAAATGCTGGTGTGGTGTTACAGAAGTAGAAAATGCTTATATGCTTATAAGTATGAATGTTTTACTTTAAATGCGTATTTAAAGAATTTTTAACAAGATTATTTATCCAAAAATATGGCAAAATTACTTACGTGTGAATTCAATATGAATATTTATCAGAAATCGTTAATTCTTAAAGTCATAACATTTTATATTTTCTAATTAATATACACAACAAGCATATATAATAGGTGGCATAATGATGCAGCTAAAGAGGACTAATAATATGTTTTGTCACAGCTCGTAAAAAATACTATTTACAAAAAAAATGGAAAAAATGATTTAAATTTTATCTAGTATTAAATTTTGGGTTTCCTAGAGTGTATTATTTTTTAAATTGTGATTTTTCAATTTTTAATTTATATATTAAGTTTTTGACTGTTGTTTATAACAATTTATTTAAGACTCTATAAGAAAGATTAAAAAATATTATTGCACACTATCTTATAATCCTCATTAATTATCATTTTCCAGATACTTAACTTTCTTATTCATCAGATCGTTCGAGCCAAAGCATTTCTGAATACTGGAACAACCCAATTTCTCTTTTAAAGATCAGACAAATTTAGAACTCCCTTCGAGATCTGGAATGACAGGCCGTATTCTTAAGAGACTTTACTTAAATAGGAAGCCGCTTGTTAACTTTTGGCTAATAGACAATGGAATTTTCAGACATGTAACTCTCAGCAAACTTTAATGCTCCTCAAACCCATCTCGTTGAATGACTCAATACCTTGGATATTGAATCAATCACTTTTAAGGGAAATTTCCCAACGATAGTCAAGAACGTTTAGCATCTACCGTATTTCTGTTGAAAGGGTGTTTGAGGCTTCTTAGTACTGACAGAGTAAAGAAAATTAGAAAAGCAAATTCAAAATATTTCATTTGTGTGACACCTACAAAAAAATCATGTCACTAAAAAGTGTACATCCCTGTTTTAGAACGGAAAAATATTTCATTTTGATAACTTTGAATTGCTTAAGATTTCAGCTATAGAAAAAAAATTCTAAAATTTCTTCCAATTAAATGTTGCAAATTACTTCCAAATTGGAAACGACGTAATAAAAATTAAATTAAAAAATTAAAGAAGTTTCGAATTAAATTAAAATAAAAGATGCGAATGTTACTTCAAAACGCGGAGTTTTTTAGAAACAGTTCATCACACATGCATGAGAAAACCCTGCCTCATTCTTTCTTTCTAGGCATCATAGAAAATATTTATTGTCAAGAGCTTCGACATAAAGGAACTATGCAAATTTTATCAGGATTAAAAGTGAAAGAAGACATTGAAACAAGAAGTAGCAGTCATAAAACCCAAAAACGAAGGCACGTGATGAACATATAAAGCATTGACTTTCAGACTAATATTTGATGAAGAGAGCTTACTTTCGTTGTAGCATCGGCTTCATCGCTTTCTTCAATTTCTTTATCACAAGGAATGGAATTTCTATTTCGGACGCCGGATCCATATTTAAGTATCAGTCTCTCGAAGGTAATAAAATAAGCATTTTGTCTGCTTTTATTTCTTAAGCAGTACTTACAGTTTTAGTATGGAACGAGAAGTGTTTCAGATGATATTGGTTTGCAGTATCTTTGGAATAGTTTACACTATAATGTCTTTTGAAATAATGTAGTTAAGTGGCACGAAGAGCCTCAGATATCCAAAAACACTTTTTCTTAAAGAGAAACATTATTTCAGTGGATTGGTTAAGTTTTTTTTTTAATATTCTATTAACATTTTTATATTCTATTAACACAGAACAAAGAGACTGTTTAAATTCCATTACAAATGAATTAATCAAATTATATATAAAACAAATAAATACGATAGAAAAAAGAAGAAACAAGTTTAAAAAAATAGTATTTGAATCCAATCCATTCAATAAGATGATTGTGGCAGAAAAAAGTATCGGTCTTAAAAAGCCAAAGAGATTCAGAAAAATTAATTTCCATAAAAGTTTCTTACGTATAATTTAATAAAAATGATATCCCTTTCCCTTCCATAAAATTATAGTTCCAGAAAAAAGGTCCTGAATGCCTTGTATGGCAATAGAGAGCAAATATTACAAAATAAATAGATTTAACGTGGATCTAGAGCTCAACTGATCCCCCACATATACTCTATAATCAAATATGTATTTAGGCGTGTTTTTCTGATCAAAAACCTTCATAAAATGATATTTACAATTTAATTTATTTAAATCACAACGTTGTAGAGCTACAGCCTTTAAATAAATGGGAAAGCACCGATCTATATCGGTCATCCCTTTGATAGATTTCTTTCAAAATTAGATAAGTATCTGAATTTCATATGCTAAACTATTGAACCACTTTTTACACGTACTATACTTGCAAGGACTCTAGTAAATGACTTATTATTTTTTCTCATTTTTAATAACATTTTATGTTAAATAATTTAAATAAATTATATTTCCATTTTTCAATAATAAAAAAATTAGGTGCAACTAAGAATGTTAATTCTTTACAATTTTGTACCTCAAAAAGTTAATTCCTAAAGAAACTCACAAATATTAGTTGTCCATATTATTTTTATACACTTATCATAGGAAAAAAGTATATTTGAAATTATATAAGATTTTTTTATTGGCAATAAATTTTCAATTTGAATGTTTATTTTATTCTCTAGGTATTAAAATTTTCCAAAGCAAATTGCGCGTTCATCACAAATTGCGCTGGTAACATCTGCCAGAATAAATGTTCATCAACATCAATAAACGGCAAACGATTTTGGATGTTAACTCATTTTTATAAACAATAGCAAAGGATTCCACCTATCACTGAATTTACATGTCATTTAATTGCACTACAAATCCTTTTATTTACCAAATAAACGGTTACTGATAAATTTATGAATATCTTCAATCACACAATGTAAACTTGTTAATCAATCTGTGAACTAAGTTGCAATTCCATTTTACTTTTAAATATAACCCTGCGAAAATTGAAAACACTGTTGCGATAATTCTGAAAATATTACATTTTAATTGAAAGTATCCTTAATGAACTACGAAATAATTTTAAGAAATTCCATAATTGCATTTCATTCGTTTAATTTCACTTTGGAGAACCCTTTTGAACAAATCCTGAATTAGTTTAGAAGAAGAATTTATCATGAAAAGATTCAGATGATTATGACAGATTTGCTGGATCAATTAATGTTAAATTATAATGTGTTTAAAGATATAATTTATGCAATTTACAGTCTAATATGAATTTATTACAGAATATAATTTAAATTTATAACTATACCTATTTTATTTATTCTTTTAATAAAATTTTAAAAATCAAAACAAGATTATCATAAAATATTAAGAATATCGCTTTTATTATTAATGTAAATTTGAATATGATAGATTTTTTTAAAAAGTTCAAACATTGACGAATGTTATTAATGAAGAAATTATGCTTGGAGTTCTATTGAATGCTTTAAAAGAAATAAAAATAGAAATACGCAACACACAGAATTCTTAAACGCTATTTGTAAGGAAGAATTAAATTATTTATAGTGAAGTTAAAGAGGGTAATGAACTTTGAAATAAGCAAAAATAGACGAAAAACGGCATTTCATATTTATTGTTTAAACATTAAAATATATCAATAAACAATATATTAAACTATATCAAATATTTTAAGTATAATAATGTCATAAAATATATTGTTCAATAAAAGGAATACCTGTAAGACCAGATGTAAAAAATATTTTAATAACTTTTTGCAAAATGATATTGTACCAAGATTAATGATAAAGATTTCGGTTGAACATTAAAAGAAAAAAGGGAATACATTTTGCATTTCGGGGTTTTTAAGGTAGTTAAAAATCAGTTTTCGTTCTGGAAAATTGAAATTCTTGCGAATATTCGGTAAGTGCGCATAAAGATATTTCTTAAAAATTGTCATTTGATTGGAACTGTAAAGTCGAGCACAGTTTTGTTCCAAATTAATTTATCTACTACTATAATACGAGGAATGGTTGTCAAGTCGAAAATCGCCCCAGAATTAATAAACTCCTGTAAACTTGGGGGTCTGGGGTTTTTGGCCACGAGGAATCGATTGGCGCCGGTTTTGAAGCGCTACGGTCGAGCAGTTCGGAGTTACAGATAGGATATTTTCAAACTTTATTAGTTCGCCATAATGGCTACTTAAATTTTCAAGCGGTAACGTGCTGCCATCTATAGCCAATATGGCGAACTAATAAAGTTTTATATTTATACTGTTATAGGTTTATAATATGTTTCTTATGTATGTATATATGTTTGGCTTTTCTAAATAAATTTGTCAAAAATATTGAACTTCAACACACTTCAATCTTTACCTTTGTATAGAATAGTTCCCTTTCCAAACTCTAACTTTGTTCGGAATAGTTTACAATGGTGCACTTTAACCGGTTATCTTTTCACCAATGGTTTCACAAATTTTCTTATGGCATGTATTGTTTTGATAAATCCCAATTGAAAATTTAAATCTTCGAGTTAGCTTCGATACCTGTTTTCTCCGAGCGGAGCTCGGTCACCCGCTGGTATTGTATAATAAGGAAAAATAACTGCCAAAATTAAAAATTAAGTTGCCACGAATATTTTGAAATTCAAAATATTTATGGGTTTCTTTAACTAATATATTTCCTTTTAAAAGGTCTTTTCTAAAGAAATTTGGTATATTTATATTTTAATAAACGTACATAAACATTTTAATATTCCAAAATGGATAATTCGCAAAAATGCCAAATAGAGTTCACCGTTCCCTTAAATTAAATTTGCCCGACTTATTTATGAATTTAGATCTCACAAGATATAAATTTCTTCTTGAGTTTAAATTCCTCAAATTAACGTTTCCTCGATATTTAGCTGCATTGCATTATAAATGTTCAATATAAAATAAAATAATATTTATAATATGAAATTAATATTAAAATATCTAACTGCACTTTATTAAATTGTATTTTTTATCAACACTAATATTTGCTCTAAAATTAATTAACAACTTCAAATTGAAGTAAATTGGCTAATTTAAAGAGAAAAATTATAAAGGTTAAAATTCTTCCATAATTTGTATGGATTAGAAACTGAAATTTCAAGTTAGATATTAAAACATTTTTTCAAATAACTGTTGTTGAGAAAAATATACCTGCATTTTTCTTTTATATTCAAATTATAATTCATTTTCTGAACCATTTCATTTTGGGATACTTATAGCCTTTCTTCAGAATTATATTTACTAATATAGTTGCTGTACGCTAATTTCCATTTGAAATCTCGAGCTCAAAAGCATTGTAATTCATATTGATATTATATCCATAATTTCAAGAAAAAAATGAGTCTTGAAGTTTTTGACATCTTATTTTGAAAATCGCGTAACAGTTTTAGATAATCAAATTTTGTTCAATATTTTTTAATATGATGACAAGAAGTGTTTGATAATTTTCAAATAAATTTGAATAAAACAAAATCTTCCAAAAATGGATTTACAATACATATTTTGTGAATAAAATTTATCATTTACAAATGCAAAACCAAATATAAATTTATATTCATTATTTTTTTATTCACAAGCCACGAGACGAAAAAAATATGACTTTAATTACATTTAAGAAAGCTTGTCTTTAAGAAAGTCTGCTTTAATCGGTTTTACTTCAACAAAATTTTCTCTACGAAAAGAAGTGCAAATATTATATACTGAATGAAAAAAAAAATTAAAGAATTGATGGCTTATGCCCAAAATAAAAGGAATGAAAATGTTTAAAACAAAAGATCGGGATTTTAAAAAACATAGTTTTCGCTAGAAAGGTTTACTAAATATGCAAACCGAAAATTTGTTTCATCATTTTTATAACAGCTCCATAAATAATTTTGAGGAAAAAGGAGATATGCAAATTTCATCGAGATTAAAAATTAATAATACATAAACATAAAAATCAAAAAGTTAAAAGCATGAACTAAACGATTCAAGGATTAAAACTTTTCAAAGGTTAAATACTTCAAAGATGAGTGTATCTTATCTAAATCGTGATGTACATTTAGTCATTTTCCGTAATTTCAATTTTCTTAAAAAGTATTCTACATTTCAGAAGATGGATCTATATCATGTTTTGTTTTTCCTATTCCTAATACAAGGAAAATGTTGTCTTGTGCTATCTAAATTGTGTCCCAAAATTTAGATAATAATTTGAAACCATTCGAGCAGTAAACTGTTAGCAACATTATTAAAATACCATTTGACAGCTGACAATTTGGAATTAACGAAAACGGGGTTTTACACGATAGAACAAAGCGTCAATGGAAGATTTAAAATGAATAAACTGTTTTTTTCCTTCAAATTGTTATATTTTAATAGAATTATAAAGTACGCAGAACAGGATTATGTATAGAATAACACATAAGGAAAATGATTTCCATGGGTTTTCTGGAACATATTCACTCTAAATAAATTTCCCTATGACCATTTTGCATAAAGTTGGTTGAATTGCATTGATGCAGCGTTGTAGGTTTTTCCTTAAATGCACGCATACTTGTGGGATTAAAGGCAAAAACTTAAATCACACGATCTAGGAGTCCAGTTCTCGAATTTTTGAATTACGGCCACCAAACTTTCACTATTTTTTTTAATTATTGTTCAAAAATGAAAACACGTTGTTCCATCATGTAATACTCCATTTTTTCTATCCTTTAACCATCAGCTGTCAAGTGGTTTTTTTAATAGAGGTGCCAAATCATTACTGCATGAATGGTGGCAAATTGTAATCCTGTGTTAGTTTTGGAACATTCTTTATTATGCATAATTTTCTGTGTTATTTGTGGAACAGAAATTCTTCGACAGCGTAGTACTATTAATAGAGTTTTTTTTTATTTTTTAGAAAGCGACATTTACAGAAATAGAAAATTTAAAGACTTCAAAGATAAAGATTATTTGCTTTATTTGCAATATTTGTTTCATAAATTTTTTTGTTTCTATTTGGATAAAGAGTATTATAGTTTCCATATGAAGTATCCATATCATATTCCGATTTTCTCAACGATAATTAAATTAAAAAATCTTCCCGTTTTATTATTCAAGTCTAACATTCGGCATTGCTCTGCAAAAACAAATTCTTTCAAAAATTCTGGTACGTATTATTATTAAAGTTAGTTGTTTACTCCTTTTCATGTGGAGAAGAGATTCCATAAATAGATATTTCTTAGATCTCTGCTTTAAATGAAATTGGTACCAGCAGAAAAGGCAGAATTTGTTTTCTAAAATCTCTTAATTGGAAATCACTTCAAAATCTTATTTAAATTTAGAGTATCAGAGACAAATCCTACGCGGTTCACAAAAATAAACGGTTGATAAAAATGGATATCTCTGAAGATTTTTAATTCAATTATTGCACTTTTTATTTCTACCATATTTAAACTGGGATCGAAAATAAATTATACTCCTCCACAAACACGCAACAATATTTTCCCTCCTATTTAATTCACATATATTAAGGTCAATTATTCAGTTAGTATTAGTAATAATTGAAAATTAAACGAAAATTTAACTTTTAAATCTGTTATTATCAATAATAGTTAATGTTAATTATAACCAAATAATAGCACTAGCATATTAAAAATTTCTAAACCCAGGGGCTTGAATACAAATGAGGAACGCAGTTGACAAAAGCAATTAACAAATTTCTTAAGAATACTGAAAGGAATGTATAAATGAAAAATTCAAAATTTCCAGCAAGTAATTTAGGTCCTTCACCTTCCGATAGATTATTGTCCGAAATCAAGGAAAAAGGGAACTATCTTGTTGTCAGCTATCTATAATATATTGCAAATTAATTTTAGAATTACGACTCTATAAAGATCCGTTTTATACAAACTACGTGGTAGAATTTCGGTAACATGCCACTTTTTCTTTTAAGAATCTGCAAAATAACTAATTTTCCAAATTAGCTTACGAAAATCTTCACTATTGTTGTGTCTGTACTCTTATTTGTGGAGTCCATTAATTCCAACATTTGCTATACTGGCTTAATAAAATCTTTATATAGAAGGCAAAGATCAAGAACCTACCCCCGGCTTTAATTCAGAAAAAATAATAATAGAATTACTACAGACAAAATATCCAGGAGAAGTCCATGTCCATCGAAATTCAGTTGAATCAGATCATTGGGAATAGAATAATGTAAAGAGAATTGCCTCAGTTTGGTTTACTAATATTGGTAAGTTCTACAAAATTTTATATTATTAATTTTGCTAATTTCAAAAAAAAAATCAATGATTTTATATCTACCACCCCCAGTACAAAGTGAGGTTATGATGGGAATATAAAATTGTAGTTAGTGCATTTTCGTACTAAACTTCTGAACTTGATCCATACATCTCGTAACAAAAGTTTCAAACAGTTTCAGTTTCATTGAAATTTGTTCAGCGTTTGCTATAAATTATTGAAGACATTGACCATCTCATTTTTGTTATTATTGTTATTTCTAATGACACTTGTCATTGACAAGTTCACTGACTAAAGAGCCATTGCGATTTAATCCGAATTTCCTCCTCTTTTTTTTTCTGGCAGATATATTTAAGGTTAAGAGTACGAGTTAGATATACTTGTCACAACTCTTCTCACTGTGCGGCCTTAATTTATAATTTCATTCCCTCATCCATAAATCCTAATTTAGACGATCAGGGAACGATCGCCTCTGAACCAGTTCCCCCAGTGGTATTACTCTCGATATGGAGGACTTTTGACAAAAAAAAAAAAACATCGATAAAGAATATTATAGTTGTTGTAAAATCAATAGTTTTATTGCAAATGTAAATATATATGCAGTAGACTTTTTGAAATCCAACACATATAGGTAATACATATCGGTAGGATTAAAGAGACGACATATACAAAATTACTGACATCACTAAATTTTACCTTTGATATAAAATCCTATGATACCTTTTTCTGCATGTGGGAATTGAACCAATGAGACAAATTGTGTACATGAAAGAATGATTCATCGCCAAATAATATATTCTAAAAGTGAGTCAAACTAATGAAACGGCTGGACTAAAGAGAGTTCTAATGCAATTATATATAACGTTAGTTTAAATGACTTCCTATTGGTTTAGTGTTGGATGTACCAACAACCTTTATGGCTGTGTATAAACTAAATTCAATACCCATTTGTTCCCAAACTCAATCATTTATTTTTATATCTAATTAATACACGGTCATTAAAATGCCTCATTATTAAGAATGCACGCATAGATATTTGCCTCAACAAATCTACATATTTTGGAAAAAACAGAAAAAGAAATACTTTAAATTAGATTATTCATAAATTAATCAAATTTTCCATTAAAAGTAAATAAATTTACTTCCATGTAAAGGTTGATAATGATATCTGGAATGATTGAATCCTTCAAATGAATGGTCATTTCCTTCATTGCTTTGTAATGCTCATATTTTATAATGACGTGAGCAATCATTCTATCAGTCTGTCTATCTTAACATTTGTCGTATTTACCTAGAAGTCACTCTTGGCGAGTTCTAAAAAATCCCATATCCTACACAGGCTGAAAACTATCTTATATACACTGATGGAAAAAATTATTGTACAGTAATGAAATTTTAGGAATACATTTGTCTAGGTAACATGTTTAATTGATTTAAGTTTCAAGATCACAGGTAGAGCCATTCCAAATGTGAAATGTTGGTACATTTGTAACCGCTGTAACCGCCAGAATTTTTAATGCAAGCATGCAAACGTGCATGCATTGTGTCATATAGGTGTCGGATATCAGTTTGTGGGATGGAGTCCCATGCCTGGTCAATGCAGGGACGGTTAATGCTGGTTGTAGATGACGCTGGAGTTGTCGTCCAATGATGTCCCATACGTGCTCGATTGGAGAAAGTTCTGGTGATCTAGCAGGCCAAGGCTACATGTCGACACTCAGTAGAGCATGTTGGGTTACAACAGCAGTATGAGGGCGAGCGTTATACTGTTGGAAAACACCCCCTTGAATGCTGTTTATGAATGGCAGCACAACAGGTTGTATCACTAGACTGATGTACAAATTTGCAGTCAGGGTGCGTGGGATAACCACGAGAGTGCTCCTGCTGTCATACGAAATTGCTCCCCAAACCATAACTCCAGGAATAGGTCCTGTGTATCTAGGCCACAGACAGATCACTAGCAGGCGTTCACCTGGCCTCCTTCTAACCAACAAACGGCTATCACTGCGACCAAGGCAGAACCGGCTTTCATCAGAAAACACAATAGATCTCTACACCGTCCTCCAATGAGCCCTAGCTTCACACCACTCACACCGCAAACGGCAGTGGTTTGGAGTCAGTGGAATGCATTGTACAGGGCGTCTCGCTCGGAGCTCTCCTTGAAGTAACCGATTTGTAACAGTTCGTTGTGTCACTGTGGTGCCAACTGCAGCTCGAATTTCAGCTGCAGACGCAGTACGATTAGCCACAGCCATACGCCGAATACGACGGTCTTCCCTCTCAGTAGTACCACGTGGCCTCCCAGAACCTGGTCTTCTTGAGGCAACACCTTCCCTTGGCCACTGCCGCCAATACTCATGCACAGTGGATACATTCCTGCCAAGTCTTTCAGCAATATCGCGGAAAGGAAACCCACCTTCTCGTAGCCTTACAACGCGACCTCGTTCAAACTCAGTGAGCTGTTGATAATGGCTTCTTCGTCTTCTCAGAGGCATCCTTGACTAACATTAACCCACTAGGTCAAATCTCAACTGTAAATAACGATCACGAACCTTACAGCGCTTTTTTAAAGCAAATCTCATTTGCATGTTCATAGTGTCGCTACTTGCCTCACACTTACGCGCGTAGCTCGAAATTTGTATCGACATCATCTTTCAGATGTATAAACACGCCTACCAAATTTCGTTTATTTAGCACAGCTCCTTCCTACTGTTGGGATTTTTTTTCCATCAGTGTAAATTAGATTTGTATAATATAAATACATCGAGATTATATTCTTCTTTGTTGTGAAGAGTTCATTTAACCCCTTCGCTATTGATCCAACCCAAACGTTCGTACAATATCTTTATTGGCAGGTTGCCCTCTGTTTCAAATGAGGGTTCTGTTCAAATAAGATGCCTTCTGTTCCAATGAGTTATCACTAATTCCTGGCCTTACAACCTCCGTTCCTCATTTTAAATAGAAATTGGCATGCTCTAAAATTTCATGATTGGGCCAATAGTAAAAGCACTAAAAATTTAATACACATGCAAATATCTTTGATGTCTGTCTCTAATTAGAAACCATAATGGCGGAATATTAATTTAATATAATTTTATGACAATTTATAATTTTTATAATTTTATGACAATCGGATAATATAAAACAGAAGATTTTAAAATAAATAATGCGTTTTAGTACGCTAATGTTGGCATTCTATAGCATTTCAAAACATATATTCGAAATTCCTTTATTTTGTATTCTAACCTAATAATTGCAATATGAAATAAATATTTAACAGAACGCAGTAATTGCATTTTGTTCATTTCCTTAGAGAAATGGTTTCGGGAAAAATCATGACATAAATTACACGAGGAAGCATACCAAAAAACGTAATTTCCTGGAATATAGTATGACAGTCTTTCTGCATCAATTAGTATTAAGTAGAATATATTTAGACATAGTAGTAATGGAAATCACAGACAATTTATATTTGTATATTTTTATCTCAAATGCATAGATTCTATTAATTATCACTTCACGAATAAAAAAAGAAATTGTCACAAAATATATTATTTGACATGAAAATTATTAGATTTATTTTAAATCATATAATTTATTCTTTAAAGAAAGGATATTTTATATTTCATTAATAGAAATATGATTGCCATCCAAATTCAAATCATAATTGAAGTTTATTGTATGCATAAATAATTGATGTATGAACGATATTTGTTACTAAACATTAAATTATGGAATTAAGTAAATTTGATGCGGGGATTTTTGACGTTTCAAAATATTTATTAAATATTTATTACAAAACATTTATTTATTTTATTAAATGCTTTTAAATTTAAAGCATGTATCTTTTTATGTATAATTCTGTATTATCCTTTTACGTATAATTCTGTATTATCTTTTTACGTATAATTATTTTTGTTTGTTTCTCTAACAATAAATCATTTATATTCCCATTACAGCAAAATTTATCAATTAATTAATAAGAGAAAAATTATTGTAACATTTAACATGACTTACATAAATTATAAATTTTTGAGAAAGCATCTCGAATTCAATGTTTTAAAAAATGATAATTTCTAATAGTGTTTTTTTAAAGTTGTGCTTATTTTAATAAACAAACACGCATTTTTTAGTGTTGAAGATACTGTGTTTTGCAGTTTTACCTTTTCAAAATAAATCTTTGATTTAAAATCTGTTTCATTAAAAAAAGCTTTATGATTATTTTATAAATAAACCTTTATGATTATTTTATAAATAATAATAAACATCGTATTTAAGTCTTTATTTTACATTTTGAAATTTAAATCATTCAGATTTATCACTATCTAATTCAATCACCGTTTGTAACCAAACAAATGCAATAAAAAAAATCTTGAAATTCTATAGAATTATAAAAAACAATTCTTCTTGAGGACAAAATCAGACTATTAAACATTCGAATCGAGTATTACATTCTCTATAATAATAAACATCATAATTAAGTTTCTTTTAAATTTTGAAATCCAATACTTATAGATTCAACAATATGTAATTTAATTACTGTTTGAAACAACACAAACTTAACATGAAAACTTTTTCGAAGATTCTATTGAATTTTAAAAGTAAACACTTCTTGGGAGCAAGGCTAAATTATTAAATAGGCTAAGTAGGTAATTATCGCAGGGCTTCTCAATTTCAAGGTACGCAAATCTTTACAATTTCTTTACAGCATTCAAAAAGACAGATAGTTTTCAATGCTAGTCGAACTAACTGATATGAATAAAAAGTATTATTTTAATTAATTTTGGAACTTTATTCTAGTAATATTTCTAGTTAATTTCTATTTAATTTTTTTCTTTATTATGTTATAAAATTCTATCTAATATGATGTTATATTATTATTTAGGGAAAATGTCAGATCCTATTATTAAGATTATAAAAGTTGGGGTTTTTCAGTACCTTGTTCAAAATTATTTTTAAATTTTCATTGTATATTTTTATATGTAATATACTAAAACCTTTTCAGAGATTTGAAGTTAAGTATTATGCTATTTAGTTTGGCAAAAGTTTCTACTAAAACCTACTTACATAAAAATTAGATAAAAATCTATACAAATATTAGTTTTGACATTTTGGGGGAAAAAAGAAGCACCGAGATTCCCATTTCATAGGGACCCCTAGAAATATAAATCTGGCTTTATTTACAAAAAGTTGCTTTTTTATAAGAAAATTGTTTTATGCATTTATAATTTGAATTGATTATCCTTAAAATCATAAAAATGAGTACGGAAGTAATAAAACGAAATTCAATATGTCTAATATCACAACTATATATTTCAAAAGACAGAAGACAAATCTGGGGATATGAACAATTAAAAAAAATGGCTTTTCCATGGACATCAAGAAAACTCTATATCGATTAAAGTAACTGGAATTAAATAGCCTTTGTCCCTTCATCACAGAATTTTATATGATAAAGTTCCCTTTCTAAGGGAAGAAATGTGTCAAAATATATGGAAATCTGCTTAGAAATTTCAGCTGCTATTACCAAACTTTATGAAAAGTGCATTCATCTCATTAAATGTCGGCACTCTCGCTTCCTTCCCCTAGTTGAAATCTACTCCAAAATATTCATCTAACACTCTTTATAAATTGAAAACATCAATCTGCATTCGACTAAATGAAAAGCAATAGGTCGAAGATAAAAAATAAAATAAAAAATGTGTTAGGCAAATATAATGGCAAAACTAAAGAATTAAAAGATTTAACATGGATATTAGGTCAATTAAAATAATTTGAATGAAACAGTATTTGTCCTTTCATCATAGAAATTTAATATGATAAAGTTCCCTTTTCAGTGGAAGAAATGTGTCAAAATATATGGAAATCTGCTTAGAAATTTCATCAGCTATCACCAAACTTTATGAAAAGAGCTGTCATGTCATTAAATGCCGGTACCCTCGCTTCCTTACCCCAGGTGCAATCTCCTCCAAATCATTCACCTAACAATCATTATAGATTGAAAATATCGATTTGCGTTCCAACTAAACCTGTCATCCAATCCCATTAAACCTCGCGCCTCGTTGAGTCTCGGTCGTCTAATCGAGTGCCCAGCGTAATCCCATTAGAGTCCCGCGTGTCACATGAGCAACGGGTCCCAAAGGAGGTCCACAGGACAGCCCCAGGACATTCACGAGACGTCCCTGCCAGCCTCGCGGCATTTAGTGTACAGGGAGGAAAGAAAAGTGCATCAAACTGATTCATCATCCACGTGACACGGTAGGATTTACTTGGTACAGATTTCCAACCACCACTGTGGTGGCCGGGAGCAGTCTTCAGCCCACCACACAGTCAAATTGCCACTTCCCTCAAATTTCCGCCACATCAATCACTGTGGACGAAAAAGAACCTCCCTCTGCAGCGAAAGGAAATTCCACAAAAATCCTCATCCTTTTTCTGTGTCCTTTTTCTTCAGGGACTGCCTGAGAAAATAAGAAAAGAAATAAATAAAACCTCGCAAAATATAAAGAAAAAGTCGATGATCTCTTTTCACACATCCTATAGGGCTCTGGTTATTTTTTTCCCTTTCAATTCCCCCCTTTTTCCAAGTATATTTTTGGAATGCTTCTTTTTAACGTGTGTATCGAAGGGAAGGTGATTGCAGGATTTGGTACTCTTTGAAAAATTGAAATTCAGTTACAAATAGAAGTAAGTGGGATTTGGAATAAAGATAGGATGTAGAGATGGCAGCAATAAATTGGATGTGCGTCAAATAGAGTGAAAATGTTGAAGTAAGAACATATTTTACCTGAGTTTGCACATCTAATATACTTGTAATAGTTTCTGCGAAACTTTTACTGAGTTCAGGAGTTTATGAATATAAAATAATATTTAATAATGCAATGACAAATAATAAAGTATGACAATCTAAGACTATAAGGATTTTATTGTATTAGGATGTCAAAAAAGTGTCTTTCCTATTTCTAATATGAAACTAATACCCAACATTTACTGTTTGAGATATTATTTATTTTGTTATAAAAGAACCCTTTCGCTTTATTAACTACTTCCATCTCCCAAGAAGCATCATTACACCTTCTTTCAAAAATTGCAGGGTTTTGGACAAGAAATAATTCGCTTAAGAGCGCTTTTATTTCGCTGATGGATTTAAAGCGCTTATCCTGAAGATAATTTTTTAAGCACAGAAAAAAGTATTAATCAGATGAAGCGAAATCAGGAGTATATGCAGGATGTGGTAAAACAATCAAATCAAACTGTAAGAGCTTCTCTCTTACGACTAATGCAATATGTGGTCTTGTGTTGTCTTGATCAAAAACAAAGACTCCTGGTTCATTAATTTTAGTCGGGTTTTTTTTCTGAGGAAGCTTTCAATTGATCATGTTAATGGTAGAATTTATTGTTTCACCTTGAGGAAGGAAATCGTATAAAATTACATTTTTGAAACTCCACCAAATGGACATAAGAATTTTTTGGGGAATTATTCCGGCTTTGTGAAAATTGAAGGCGTTTTGTTTTTTACACAAAGCGCATTTTCTGTGCACGTTTTCATATAAAATCTAAATTTCGTCTCCAGTGACAAGCCGCTGTAAAACTAGATGAGAAAGAAACTTTTGGGACAATCTAATGTTATGTAATCCCTTAAAATAACAGAGTTTTCAATAATCAACTTCAAAATGTTATCACATATATTTATTCTTATAGATAGTGTTACAAATTGTTTGTTATTCTGCTGTTATTATTAAGGGGCGAAAACGTATGAAGAACGAAAATGCAAATAATGGCATTTTTAACAAATACATGATTTTATTTTATCCCAAAACAATATTTTGCTAATTTTTGTATTTGTTTATATTTGTAAAGTGATATCTCTGCAAAATTCTAAAAACTATTCTAGCAACCCAAAAACACATTTTTACAAAATAATATAATAACTCAGAGAAGAAACAGGTGAATTTTTGTGACATGTATACATTTTAACAACGAAAATTGGAATTATGTAAAGTTAAAATCTTTATTGTTATGTGTATGCTCGTATAAAATTGGATTCCCTTGTGTAAAAAGAAAGTATGGTAACAACTTCAAGGACTGAATCACAAATTTGAAGACAAATTCAACTGAAATTCTGTGCATATCAAATTTCCGTAGATTAAATATTTACCTACAGATGTGAATGAATTTACATAAATATTTACATAAAGACACTTGGAGATGAAAATCAATCTCAGATATTACTCTTGCTATTTGACGCAGATCGGAATTGCCAAACACATATTTCAACAGTTATTTAAATTTAATATGCGAATAATAGGAAACAAAAAGATACATGATATCTGTATCTGCCATTGTAAGATCCATTTTCAAATCTATTTTTATATTTCAAAATTAATTGTTTATTAAAATATAAATAAAAGAAAGAAAACTCCTTTTTTTCATTCATCTATCTATAAATTTGGAAAAAATTTTAAAGAAAAAATAATTTAAATACGAAATTAAAATTCAAAATATTATTTTATTCATAATATCAATTTAATAAATGTTCTTTTAATTTTCATAACTTTTTCAAATTTCTTTTTGAAGATAATTATTAATATTTTTTATATTGTGGATTTTAATTAAAATTTTTTTTTGGTATTGTTTCATGAAATGCTTCACTTAAGTGTTTCTGTAGACATTAAATCTGTGATATATACATTGCTTTCTTTAAACTATAATTTTTAGAGAAATTTTTATCCATTTTTATATCATATCAAGTACACCTTTTAACATGTAACCACGTCAACTAAATGATGTTATTTTAATCGCAAGCTAACATTTCAATTAATATTCAGAAATTTTTATATATTCTAAAATAATTCTAATTTTTCTTCTAATGAATGTGTAATATTGCACAAGAATTATGAGAATTGTTTTTTCAAGTCGGAGAGTATCCACACAGAAAAACAAGGATTTCTTTAATTATGTAAAATAGCACCCAAAATGAATATTGTTTTCTTAATTCTAAAAATGAAGGAAATGGACTGTAAAAATAAAATACTTATTCACACATTATATAAATGCAACAGTTAAGAGGTTTAGTTTAGTAATATTAACGTCCCGTTTTAAAGCAACACGAGGGATATTTTGGGACGGACCTCGTAATTTTGAGCCACGGTCAGATGACGAAGACGACAACTGAAGTAGTACCCCCCTCTCCACATTGACGTTTGGCAAGACAAATTTAACGTTCACCCCCTCACACGACGGATCTTCTGTGGAATCGAGTCTCGAACCTGAAACCCTCCGGTTCCGAAGCCGAGACCTTACCACCAGGCCACCGCGGCCCTAACAATTACGGGGAGGAAGATGGCGAAAATGAAATTTTTATAGCATTGGTGGATTAGTCTTAACCGGTTTCACTCCACCAATTCTTAAACGACTGAAACGTCAGGTCAGGGAAATTACGGCGAGCGCTCAAATCCCCAGGTCATCACTGAGAAATTTTATCCTTCTTTATTTAAGAATAATTGAAGGAAAATTCAAGGTGCAAGATTTGAGACCCTCGCTCAGATGAGTTTGGTGGACAACGAAGTTTTCTGAATCTCTTAAATGATGCCCGACCATGCATTTGCTAAATAAACATCAACTAAGTTTGGGAACCGCGGCGGCCAGGTGGTAAGGTCTCGGCTTCGGAATCGGTGGGATTCAGGTTGGAGACTCAATTTCACCTTAGAACCGTCGTGTTAGGGGGAGGGGGTCTCTATCAGGCCAAACGTCCTCCCGCTGGTGTGGCGTGGTGTGAAGGGGGGGATGCCAGTTCAGGTTTCGTCCTCGTCATCTGACCGTGTTGCTTTATAACGGGACGTTAATATAACTAAACTAAACTAATCAACTAAGCCGATCCTGTTTTTAATCTTACCCTTTTAAAAACTTTAACTGTCATCATGGTACGTCGAACTGTCAGACGAAATTTTTCGTACGTTTGGGAGGAAAAAAATTATTTATTTCAATATTATGTTAATTATAGTTAATAGTTATTCAATATAGTAATATAGTAAACAGTTATTTCAATATTCTGAAGTATTTTAACTCAGCTGATTTTATTAATGATAGGTTAGAGTAAGTCGACAAAATGAAGAACAATTTGAAGAAGAATTTTGACATGTTAATGAAAATTACACTATATACGTGTGTGTGTGTGTGTGTGTGTGTGTGTGTGTGTGTGTGTGTGTGTG
>JAPMOQ010005572.1:6600036-6639719 GCA_026543055.1 Argiope trifasciata
TGTGTGTGTGTGTGTGTGTGTGTGTGTGTGTGTGTGTGTGTGTGTGTTTAACATTTATAAGATGTACATATTAGAAAATATTTTGACCCTAAGTATAGCCGGTTATATTAGCCTGTACGAAAGAAATTAAATGAAATTTTAAGATACATCTACTGGCATTAAGTTGCATTATATTCTTATTTTCTCATCTGTGTCAACCAATTGCTTCCTAATAATTCTTCATTTCCCAGCTTCGAAGATTTTACGAATTTTTAGGCACTTAATGAGACCATTTATTTTACAAAAGATCTACGTTTCCTAATTTAACATTTTCATGCTTCAAACTCATGCATTCTCTTTAATGATTTCGGATCTATTTTTGTCTACATTAAAAGTAAATTATAAATTCAAACTGGACAACTTTAAAGGAATCTCATCAACAACATTTTTTTCTCTCTACCCTAATCTACTCCAAATTTTAACAATTTATTGGAAATATCTTGTCTGTTTACCTCATTAAACAATACATCCTCCTCTCACGAAAACCATCTACAAAAGATGCATACTAATTGCTAGAAACTTCTTTTTCAAAATTACATTAAAATAGTCAAACCATCTCTGCTCTTCCAAGAATTGATAATTATTTCTCCTTGGTGAATCTACCATAGATAATGGAGCTGTGCGAGAATTGAACCATCTCTCGTTTCCTCCTCTTAGAAAAGCGGAATTTCCATCAGCATTTCGCAATTTCTACTCCAATGAAAAAGAACAAAAATTTCAGCAAAAGATAAAAATAACTTGATGTTTCGAAATCATGCATTAAAACCATGCTGCGGTTTAAATTCGGAAACAAAGGCGGCCATAGAGAGGTAATATACTTAATGTTTGCTGTTTCTAGAAGGATTTTAATAGAAAAGAGTTTACAAGCGAAGCTAATTGGGTTTCCTGTTTGGGGGGTCCGTAATGCGTAAAATGTCGGGGGGAATGAACCGTCAAGGCAGCCATTAGGTAAATGGGGTGAGATCTGGTTTTCGTCAACTAGTTTCTACCCTCTCACCTTCCCCCCTCTTTTCCGTTCCACCGAAGCAGACGATTTCAGAAGCCCGCGAAGACTTCGGGGTGTTTGTCTTTTGGCTGGAATTACGACGGGAGAGGCATATATTCGGTGACAAAGAAATAAAACATCTGCAGACCCAAAGCGGAGTTCGGGCACGGGAACTCTTAATGAAAATATTGTCTGCCGTATTGGTAAGAGGATAAATTAGTTAGGGGTTGTTAATTCGATTATGTGTCCAGTAGCTAACTGCGGGAATATCTCCCCAAGTTGAAACAATGTTGTTTTTTTGGGTATAAAATTGGAGTAACATTCGAAATTGAATTTGCAAGGTTTTGGTTACTGTATATGTATTTTTATCCATAAAAGGAGAAAAATTCTATAAAGCTATTTTGATGCATTTTCTCAACTGGAGAGACATTTCATAACAGAAAAAATATTCTAATTATTTAACTGTTTATAGTAAATATTTAGAGAAAAACAATATTAAAACCATGGAAGATTTATAGAAAAAAAATTAATTGTAAGAAATTCAAGATCAAATCAATTATTCATCAATTTGCAACAATTGTTCAAAATTTACAAAAGCCAGTCGCATTTTATAAATTTTCTACTTAAGTATAGATTATTATTTAGCTTTTTCGTTCAAATTCAGAACCTAAGAATATTGAAACGTCCAAGTTTTTCATTCAAGGAAAAAAATAATTCCTACTTTTATCGTAAACCGACTTCAAGAGTCAAACACAAAAAAAGATGTTTCCGAATTCATTCTATTGAGTAAACTTAAGTTTCGACATCTTTTAAGAGCTTTTCGGAAACTTCGCAGCTCCTCAAACCTATTTGGATAGCGGTGGTCTGGTGGTAAAGTCTTGGCTTTGGAACCGGAGGGTTTCAGGTTCGAGACTCGATTCTTCCGAAGAATCATCGTGTGAATCTCTTGCACGTTAAATCTGTCAGGACAAGCGTCCTCCCGCTGGTGTGGAGAGGGGGGTGCAGGTTTAGGTGTTGTCCTCGTCATTTGACCATGGTTCAAAATTACGAGGTCGGTCCCAAAATAGTCCTCGTGTTGTTTTATAAAAACGGGACGTTAATATAACTAAACTAAACTAAACCTCAAACCTATTTGGTGACTGTATCGAATAAACAAAGCACGCACCTCGAGTATTTAATCAATCAAAATCAACAAAAAGAAGAAAAATATCTCAGACTCCTACTATGCATTACTAATAAGGAATAATTGTAACAAAAATAAATGGTGATAAACAAAAATAAACATTTTATATATTGTTTTTTTCTTCTCTTCGAGTAATTAATTTTACGTAATATAAAAGAAATGCCAACAATGATTTATGATTATGGGAATACATAACACATTTATTGTCGTGTATCATATTAATAAATAAATAATCGAAATATTTTTATTATTTATTTATTTACAAAAAAAGGAATTATTTCCTTTTTTTCTCACCAAATAGATGGTAATGAATAACTTTAGTTATTAAATCATTAGTTATATTCAGCTACTATTTGTATGCCGATCATCTTTCTGAAATAATTGGCATAAACAAAATGTTATTTCGTCAAAACACTTCACCTATTTCGTCAAATTTTATTTCATATTTTTCTTATTTATTACATTTCATTATAAAATTTTATTTATTTCATATTTTATTCATTTTTATGTTGCTACATAAAGGTCTAATGGATTTCATATCAAATAAACTTTACCTTTCTCCGACTATTCAAATCAACTAAAAGAAAAGTGCGATTTTAAAACGTTAATTCTCTACACATTCTCTACTTGGGAAAAAAACTGATGATTTTCGTCTATCACAAACTCATAAATAAAATATTTTGAGTCCTTGTTCAGGCAATTTTTACTTAACTAAGATTTATGAGTTTTCATATGTGATATATTTTACTGAAATCGGTTCTGAGATTTTGACACACGAATTCTGTTGCAGGATTTATCCATGGAAAATATATTATGCAGTTTCAATTTTCCGATTAGTATTAAAAAAGGGAAAAAAATTAGGGTAAGCAATTTTCGATGACATATCTAGATATAATACGCATTTAAGTGGTACAAAAATCAGCAAAACATGCCCAATTCTTGTGACTAATTAATTTAAATACATTAAATTATTTATGTTCTTATAATTAACAATAAGTTTTTATTAATTTAAATATAAAGAGAGTATGCACGAATTGTTAAAAATATACATAATTTAATAAAAAAATATAACAAATAAAAATAAATAGCATTTTAATAATAATTCAGCTAAATCTCATTTAGTGAATGAGAAAATAAATATCTTTTCATAAAAATAAATTAAAATTTTTTTAATAAAAGTATTAATTAATTTAATAAAAATATCTTTTGAAAGGTATTATTACTAAACTGAATAGTATTAGTAATAATACTTAAGGCATTTATTATTAATTCAATAGTAAATGATAATTATCATTAATTATTAAATTAACGAGGTCATTTACATTAAATGTTGAATAAACAATTAATTCTTAAAAAATACATTTAGCAAACTGCAACTGCTGCTGCTACTTTTCTACAATTATTCCTGTTGGAAGTTTTAGTGGAGTTTCTATTAATTAGTGAATGTTTAGATAATAGAAACAGTCCGCATTTAAATGAAAAAATGAAGGCTTTAATTTATGAATTAAAAATAAATGGTGAAAAATTGATTAAATTTTTTACAGCTTCTTTTTTGTTTAATATTCTAACTTATTGTATTTTTTATCATATTGCACTTTTGATACATGCTATAATTTGTAGATAATATTTTAAATAATGTGCCTCAATGCATGCTATGGTGTTCCTGTTAAAATTCTTTAAGTGAGCTTTCGTCCTTGAATTTTTTTAACTATAAACAAAGCAATAAACAAATCACAGAACCAATATTTTATTTCACTCAACTGTTTGTCTAAGGTGGAAAGAAAAATAATCGAAAACATCTGAACATCGGTTGAATTTGAAACCTGTTTATCTTGTCGATTAAACCTCTCCATGGAACAATATTGACAGAGAATACTATCTTTATCAAAAAATATCGATGAAGCTGCCACTTAATAAACTTATATATAACATCGAGGTAATGTGGACAGAGACTTTTAACTTTCTGCCAAGATGCTTTCAATCTCTTGATTTAAAATCTGTTTTGGAAAAGCTTTAAATATTATTAAGATAGTCGTGCCACTCATTCTAGCTGGATAGGTAACATAATATTCATGTTTGACTCATTAGAACCCAGATATCAACAATTATGGCTCAAAATATGGTTGTAAATGACCAGAAGATAATAATTTACTTGAATGGAAACGCACATAAAGTAATAGATAGTTTTAAATGCCATATATACTCACCGAGTTATAATATTTTAGATAGTGTACATTCTTAAAGATTCAAAATCGGGACCATTGGGTCCGTAGCCGTGCAACATAATCGCTAGTCAAAAGTGTACACTCGTGTCCAGATGATGTTATATGGCTTATGAACTTAGAAGCACGTAGCTCCCCTTCCAATGAGCTGGATGTGAGACGAACGATGAAATGGCACCAAGTATTTTTGCCGGGAGAGGAATGCTTTTATACCGCCAAGCGTTATGAGGATTTTTTCTACCCGTAGAGGGCGCCAAGAAGGTTGTGTTTGTTAGGGGGTCTGTTTGTTAGAACCTGGGTGACTGTCACCAATGTGCGTTACTGAGATTCGAACTCGGGACCATTAATTCCTTAACCATGTAACATAACCGCTAGGCAAAAATGTACACTCGTGTCCCGAGGTTGTTATCTGGCTTATGACTTACCATCACAATAGCTTCAGTACTATTCTTCAGTAATCTGAGTTGACCACTTTTCGATAATTCTATCTCATTAAGGGGTGAGATGCGGAATAAAGCGCATTTACGGAATTCTTCGTCATTCTTTGACCTTGCTTTTCGACCTATTATATACTTTAAAAAAAATTTCACTTGTTTGGGAGTATCGGGTTATTTCTGACCGTATTATTTTAATTCAGTCTGCGAGTAATTCGGGTTTATTTTTATGTTAAATGTAAACATCCCCACTCTTCATCTTTCCTCGAGACCATATTTTGACAAATTAAAGCCATCTTAATGCATGCGTAGAAGAGGTAGAGGGTTTTAGAATCCTTTATCAAACAATACATAACTACTAAAATAGTAATTTATCTGTTTCATTTCTATTTATAATAGACTAATAATATCAGTTGTATATTTTTTGAGACTTCAATTTTAAAAATATACTTATTAGTTCATGAATTTTATTTTGGACTGAGTTGGTTCAGAAATAAACAGTATGCAATCAAAACTCGTAGGTTAATGACTGCATTCTTGAGAAAAGAAGTTAATAATCTGGGCACCATAAACTCTCAGAACATTTTTAAATTTAAGTAAATGGTAGGATGTGAAATTCAAGAAAAAGTACCTGCAGTATCTTTAGTTTGAAATCGATTTTCATTAATTTTTTTCTAGGCACGGGGAGGGGTCTAAGTGTACTTGCTCGAACTAAAAAAGATGATTCGAAAATCTGATCCAGATTGTATCTAGCAGTAAGTGCTGATGTTTCACAATTCATCCAAATAAAATTCTTAAACAAGTGAAATCATTTCCAAAAATTCGTTTTAAACACAAAATAGTAATTTCATATCTTAAAAGTTTCATATAAACAAATAAAACACACACAAATATTTTAGATAAATTAACTGCAGAACAATTCAGTATCTACCCGAATACTGGGATATTATAGCTTGTTGTTTTCTATTTTGCTTACTTTATCCTATAGGACAATTGAGGATTTAAATGGCATCATACTGTTAAGAATATTATGTTAACGAGTATACATGGCAAGGCAGACAACATGCTTGATAACTGATAGCGACGTTTATTCTGCAAGAAAAGAGAAACATAGGTGAAACATACATGAAAGGTAGGTAGATATAATTCGTAGTTAAGTTATTAAACCTTACTTCATGCAAATACAGCTCCTGAAGAAATAAACAGCACAGAATAAGCAGAAACTCCTTGTTGACCAACAACAGCACAGTAGAGCTTAGAATGCAACAAAAGAATATATTCTACGATCAAAACTTCAATGGAGGACAGAAGATGTTGCGGTACAGGACTAGTTTCCATTAGAAAAAAATCAGACATACAATGAAAAGATAATATCTAAAACAATTGAAATAACAAAATATTGAAGGCCATAACAATAAATTGTGGCTGTAATGCTTGAAAATTTGACAGGATATGAAATTATATCTAAAGATTGAACTAAAATTATACAAAATAAATATTCCCTGCAAACCAAGCTGTTGTTAAAGGAGACTACAAAGTTACTGAAATAAAAAATAGCCTAAAATGAATAATAAAGATTTTAATTTAGTATAAATGTGGAATTAAATTCGTCAAAAAGAGAAACTTAGTAATAAACACTGTTTAAGATCTTAGAATGCTTAAAACTACTTTTTTGTAAACAGCATTAAGCTAATGATAAAATTAAATATTTGCACTCGACAACAAAATTGAAGATTTCTATTATTTTATGATCTAACTGGTTAAAGGCAAGTGATCCAAATTGATTTTAATATATATTTATTGTGCAAAGGATCTAAAAAAATCATACCATGTTCAAGATTCATACCAGGAAAAGAGAAAATACCAGTTGATTTAATTTTTAGTTTATTCCCCACATTTTTCACCAGATATATGAAATGAAAAAAAAGGGATCTTAGCGCCTTTTACTAATTACTTCAACAAATACATTTCGAAGATGCGATCATAAAATAAATGAGTAATAAAGCTTTTCATTCTCTGTTGTAGCAAAACTATACTGTTACGAGCGCTATTGGCTGAAAAGCCAGATTTTACTTTAAGAATACTAGAGCTAGAATTTACTTTTCGATGTCTAAAACCAGAATTAATTGTGCGCGAAACTAATGTTTTCTTTGAGTGTTTGGCAACACCTTGTGGATAGAATTGTAAATAGTTTTAGAAATAAATGGAGTCAGATTAACTACGTGTGATTATTGTTGTCTTAAAAACCACATCTTTTAAACGTATTAAGAGGATAAACGACTAAATGATATGAAGCTATGAGAGAAATACTTTTATTTTTAAAGCTATTTCACAGGATTTGATGTATTCAAACTAATTACGTGGCTAACATCTTTTTTTTTATCTGAAACATATTCTAATTCAAGACAAATGATCTTTGAGTCCCAGTCCCAACACAAATGCTTCTATTACGAAACTGCACAACAAAACTATTCATTTTCGTTTCCAATAAGGAATTTTAACAGACCTAACCTCTCTTACAAGTAGCTGGGAACGGAAATTACGCGAATTTTAAACCCATAAAAGTGGCATAGGAAATCTATCGCAGCAGTATCCATAAAACATTGGAACAATGCGAATGAAATGCATTACGAGAGTAATTAGACCTAAATGCGAGATCTCCACAATTCCAATCCTTTTGTTTACCATTAACACCATGCAAAATTACTCTCTCATCATAAATAAAACGAAAATTCGGGAAAAGGTACGATAAGCCTTCTCCAGCAGGAAGTGGAAGAACCACATATATAAAATTTAAACGCAACCCCCCATCTACTTTTGTGAGCATTAATTGGGCCGGGAACGAATAATGCTATTCGTAATTCTTTTGTTTTCCGGAATGGCAACCCGCTAATCATTTCCGTGGACTGGAATGGAATAAGCAGACGATTTTTTGAGAGAGAAACTGGCATTACCAGCGAAAATTAGATTTCATGCGTTGAGAACGGGGTTGCTTTGCAACAAAAGAGAAATAGGCCCAATTAAAATTTCGAAAGACGGCATCCAGAGTTTTGCCCTCTCTCCCACCACCGTCCCTTTTAAAGCAGTCGCAACAAAACAAAATTAGCAGAATTAAACCTTTCCAGTGAAATGTTAGCCGAAGTTTATTCGAAAATGGCGGCAAAGAATGTGATTACTTTTTCGGCAACGTAGGCACTTTTATGTTCTTTTTTAGTTTTCTTTCGTTTCTTTCTTTTTAAAATCACACCACTCTAGCTTAAGTCAAGTTTTCTTGAATTAAGTAAGCATTCTGATGTCCATATTTAGAAGCAAATAGCTCCTGTTTTATATTAAAGCGCTATTTAATGTGATAAAAATAAACGAAATAATAATTTCAGAAAGAATTTTGGTAATTTCGAGCATCTGACGACTGTATTCTGCTAATTAGGAGACTAAAAGTGATTTTTTTTTTTACTATCTCGCAACTAATATTTTAATTTTGATATAAAATTACGTAACGATATATTATTATTTTTTGCAGCTTTTCAAAATTATATACACTAAAATTAATTTAAAAATAATACAAATATGTATATTAAAAACATAGAAGGAATAAAGCAGGAAAAATTATGGTAGAGTTATTTGTTAAAAATCTTAATGAGCAAAATATTATTAAAAATCATGATGGCATCATTCCTGAAAAAGTTTTGTTGTTCCTCTATCAAATTCTTCAAGTTACTTCGAGCAGAATATGGAGTTTCAGAAAAAAAATTGCGAATGTTATTCGCAATTGCGGTTGTTATAAATGAAGCAATAATAATTCTAATTTTTATAAATATATTTATATTATTAATTCTATGAGCTCTACTAATAATAAAAATTTGTTGATGTATGCCTAGAGAACGGAAACTAGCACTTTGGAATGAGTTTTTAAAGTTTTAATGAACATTTTGATTAATTAAAAAATTAAGTGGCATTTACCGTCTCTCCTTGATAATATCCAGAAACGCTGCAATAAAAAAGAAAAAATGCATCATAATATGTGTTTGCTTGTCCCCAGACTTTACAATACCTCATAACTGAATGAGTTCGTTAGTTATTTATAAGGTAGAATAGTATGTTATAATTTTACAGTAATATTTCTTGGACCCCCTCCCCCCCCAGAAAAATACTAAAAATTAATAGGCACTTAAAATTATGTTTTGCATAACAAAATACTTTATTTGGAAAACGAATAAATTAGGAAATTTTAATTACAATAACGATTTATTTATGATTTTGGAACCTTTCTCTCTGTATGTGTGTGGGCTGTATCTCTGCTAATCAGATCACTTGACTTACAGCTACCAAAGTTTGGTACATTTATACCATGTTAAGTGGAAATATGGTCCTCGGAGGTTCATTTCTTGGCCTCCTTAAGGCTTATAAATAACTTATGCGCCATCTAAAATTTTAAAAAATTAACTTTTCATTTATATGAATTGAATATTCATATAATGTTTTCCTCATCTTGGACAATTTTTAATTAATATTAATTATTAATATTAATGGTTGATTTTTTATGGTATTAGTACACATTAAAAAACGAAAAAACCTCAGTAACAAAAGAAATAAAAAAATGCACCCCATAATATGAAAATAAGCATTTTATTTATTTAAAATTTATTCAAGAGTTCCTTTTTCACGGTTAAAAGTATTTCAACAGACAAAATAAAAGCAATTTTATTTCAGGCTTTTTTTAGGAATACAATGGTGTTACATATTTTTCATATTAATTCAAAAGGACTTAGCAATCAAAAAGAATACTTGTCGGAAATTATAACAGCAGGCGCTGCAGTTGCAGGATGCAAAAATATAAGCCTTTGATACACAATTCCAAAAATAAAATTACACAAAAGTTGACATTACTTTCCACCTGCTGTATTTATTTGCAGAAATGTAATCAATGCATTTCTCCAAGTCTATCTTATGAATATAATGATGGTACATACTTTTCAAGACATAACAATGTAAAAGACCACCTGCTGTGAAAATAAGGACATTCATAAAAATAATACGCACAAAAACCAGAATTGTTTTGCGTTGCTGTTTTTGTATTTTTCCACCTGCTGCAACATGCAAAGCATAAAAGAAATTGCTGCATTTCTATAAATCTATTTCATAAACATAATAAGGCTATTGTGCATTATAACTTGTTTTGAAGCAAAATAATAAGAGTTAAATGTTTTGTGTAAATGTTTGAAAGTATTTTAATAGTTGCTTCGAAAAGAAGAATGAGTTATTGATTGCAAAAATTATGATTACTCTTCTTGGATAGAATAAAAAACAGGCTGTTCATAACTAAACAAACACATTTTTAAATTATTTACAGACGGAATATTGTTTAGAAAGTTGTAAAATTTTTTTGTAGGACACAAAAAATGAATATAAATTTGTTTGAATGAATGAAAAATAGTTAGTTAAGCATTTCACCACCAGAAGGCATGTTTAAATAAATTACTTATTTAAAATTTTTTTTTTTTTTTTTGATTTTCGCACTTTGTTTATCTATTGGTAATTCGAACCAAACAACTCATACTCATCAAATTACATTCATCTAAAGTATTCTAAAATAAAATATATTATCTTGGTTACATCTTCGACACTAAGTGTCAATGAAAATACTTGAAATTACAATTCCCAACTAAATTTTACAAAAAAAAAAAAATTTAGTAGTTAATGTGAGAAAAAAACATTCGAGTGCTAAAATCTTTTTCGATGTAGTAGACACTCTTATTCCCTTAGGAAATTGATCATATTCAATCGTACAGCTGTGAGCCATGAAATCCTTTAATGAGGTGTTGTTTGATAATTGGGATTGATCGAAAATCTATTCAATAACTAATTATCAAACAAATGAGTCAACGACTGAATTTGAAGAAATAAAACGTAAAATTAACATCAGAAAAACAAACATTCAAATGATGAAACGCCTTTCGAAGGAACAAGGAATCCAATTATCTTATGGCATTCAACTTCAAAAATACGTACTATTGCGTAGTACAAAATATCTTAATAATCTGTCATCCGATAATTGGGATAGATTGAAAATTTGTTTGATGATTAATTTTAAACAAGAGATATGAACCGTTGAAGAAGAAGAAACAAAAGAGTAAATTTCTGTCCTGTATTACTGCTACAGAACATATTAAATTTCGAGGTGGTTTTATCTTTAATGTTACTCACTAATGATGAAGATATATTATTCAAGATATATCATCATCATTAGTGATATATCTAGAACAATGAGATATCATTCTAGATCGAGTTTTGTTGAGTAAGTTATTTTACCTAATTGTTAACAGAGCAGAAGTTGCACTATAGAAATATATTTCAAAATAATAATTCATTCTATGAATTTATTCCTAGAGATTGAATGAAATGGTATGAAATTTTTTAAATACTATTTATCCCTCTGTAATTTAAAAATATCAGGTTGAAGTTTCCCTAATACATATACGCAAGTTTTAGAAAACTCCTTACTAGGTCTAACTTACTAATACTAAGGTTGTTGGAATTGTTTTCTACATTATACACTCAATATTTACTGAATTTTTGAAAATCATTAATACATGTATAAAATTCCATCAAGGAAAATATTTCTTGTTTCTTAGACTTTATATTACACATTCTGTTGGCACAAAACTTTTACAGCTTTGTAAATGTACTTATTATTTTTGAAAGAGCATTTTTGAATTTATTATAGAATGAAAATCAGTGTAATCGGCATATTGCAACAGTGGGGTAATATATAAATGCCTTAGTTTATGAAAATATATATGTGCCTTCTGAAAATATATATGTGCCAGGTATAGAAAATATATGTGTGTAGGTAAATATATATGTGCATACAATAACTTTCCTAATTTGGCGGATTCTACAAATAAAACAAATGAACGGAATGAAACTAAATTATAAATGCAGATTTTGTTGAGAGCAAAAATAAATGCATTCCTCAAAACAAAAATTACTAAAAGTTGTTGGTAGGAGAAATATTGACGTTGCTGTTACGAACGAAGTAATTTGCATATTGAGATAGATTATGTTAATTTTGAGAGTGTTGATAGTAATGAATATAATAACCAAATATATGCAAAATTAAAACGCTGGATGCTGGTTAAGTTTAAATTGGAGTATTGCAGGAAAAGAGAAACATAATAGCACATTAATATTAAGGTTGAATAAATCAAAATAATTGCAGAGAGAATGTAAAAACACTGAAAGATATGCTAACGGTTAAAGGTTAGAAAGGTTAAAAAAAGGTACCTACCCCTTTTTCCTGCTTTTCAAATAACCAAAAGAAGATTGGCGAAACCCTTGGAGAAATCATGATCATGGGAAACCATAAAAGTGGTCTAGGAATCCAAAGGGATCAATAAAATTTGTTGTAAATGGTGGTGGAAATGGAGGACAAATGGCACCCTAACTGCAGTGAAATGCTGCATTAAAATAGACTGAAATTTCGTAAAATGTAGAAAAATAAATTTAAGAAAACTTTGTATATTGTATTCTTCGAAAATCCTTTTATCTATAATTTATCAAGAAAATAATTATAAAAGGATTCTTAAAATGCGATTATGTTTATGATGTAATTATGTATATATGATGGAAAAGAAATTTTGTAGTATAAATTAGTTTATTAAAATCTAATGAGAAAACATTTTGCTAATTTTTATTTCTTGAATTATTTAATAAATTTTTAAGAATGCTTTTATTGACGTTTTTAATGGCAATAGATTCAAAACAGAAAAAAAAGGAAAATTCTTTTGCCATAAGTCCTTCTATAAAAAAGAATTTTGTTGCAGTATCGTAACAAAAATATATATTGAAGTTTTGCAATTCAAAACAGTTCCACTTTAATCCTTTCTTATTTCACTCAGAATAAATTATTGAGTTCACGAATTTTTTCTAAGAAAAATCTTATTTATGAAACTTTTATTGATGTGTTTAATTAAAATTGATTATAAACAGAAAAAGAAAAATTCTCTCACAATAAGTATTTGTTTTTTAAAAAATAATTTTATTGCATTATTGCACCTCAAATCAGTTCCGCCTTAATATTTTCTAATTTTACAAGCAATAACTAATCGAACTTATGAATTTCTCCTAAGGAAGAAGAAAAACTTACTTATGGAATTTTTATTGTCGATTGATCAAAACAGACAAATATATATATATAAATTCTTTCACAATAAGTATTTGTTTAAAAAGAAGATTTTTGGTTCAGTATTGCAGCAAAAATTTATGTTGAAGTTTTGCAACTCAAAATAGTACCTCTTTAATCTTTTCTAATTTTGCACTTGTATTAAATGGTCGATTTTATAAATTTCTTCTAAGGGGAAAAAACACCTTATTTATGAAATTTTTTGAAAATTGTATTGATGTTTTTAATGAAAATTCATTCAAAACAGAAAAAAATAGAAAAATTCTTTCACAACAAGTATTCGTTTAAAAACTAATTTTATTGCAGTTTTGCAATTCAATACAGTTCCGTTTTAATCTTTTCAAATTTCACACTTAATAACTAGTCGAATTTGCGAACTTTTTCAGAGAAGAACAAATTATTTATGAATTTTTTTCGATGTTTTTAATGATAATAGATTTAAAACAGACAAAAGAAAAATTCTCTCATAATGAGTATTTTTTTTAAAAGAATTTTGTTGCAATACTGCAAAAAAATGAACAAAAAACCCTATTTTGCAGTTTTGCAACTCAAACCAATTCCGCTTTAATTGTTTCTAATTTTTCAAAGAATAACTTGTCAAATCTACTAATTTCTTGTAAGGAAAAAATAACAATTTATCTCTATGTCCCCTCAAACGCAATTTTATTAAAATTTCAATTAAAAAATCCATAAGTTCTAATGGAAAGGAAACAGACTTAAATTTGTTCAAAAATAAGTATAACAACTTCGAAAAAGCTGAGTTGTTGGGAATGAATCTCATCAGATATGCAAGAGGAAAACTTGTGTTATTCTTTTTGGAGCAACCCCGGTGGCAGTTATTGTGAGAAACGAGTCCGCCTATAGCAAAGGCAAATATGCAAATTTCATCCGGATTAAAAGTGCAAGAATACGCGGAAGTAGAAATTGGCAGTCGTAAAAACTAAACACGAAGACATACGATAGGTATAAAAAGCGGCAACTTCAAAGATCGGATTGGCTGACGAGAACTCAATTTATGTGCGACATCCATTTCATAGCTTTCTTTAATTTCTCTG
Organism: Argiope trifasciata; assembly: GCA_026543055.1. Taxonomy (NCBI): domain Eukaryota; kingdom Metazoa; phylum Arthropoda; class Arachnida; order Araneae; family Araneidae; genus Argiope; species Argiope trifasciata. The sequence continues at coordinate 6,614,137 of JAPMOQ010005572.1, forward strand.
CTGTAGAAAAAGGGATTTTATTTTTCAAACATAGGATACTCTTATCTAAAAGTCAGTTTCTCTATAGTAATAAAATACGCATTTTGTCTGGTTTTATTTACTTAACTTTCGAAGCTAGTTCTGAAAAGAGAAATATTTACGACGGTGTCGCTGCATATTATCTTTGAAGTAGTTTTAAACTGCAGTTCGTTCAGAGAAGCGATAGAGAGATTTCAACAAAGTGGAAGTTTTGTATTTCACATTCAAATCGGGATTGAATTTAAAATGTCATTCTAAAGCATTTACATACAGAAATTCTAAACTTTAAATAAATATAATATAATAACTTTCGTTGCTGAAGTGTCTATCGTATATTTACATGAAATTTATACGTAAGCATAGCAAATATTTTAAAGTGCCTTTATAGGAATGAAAAAAGATTCTTGTTTGCATTATCAGTATGCATATTTAACCATTTTGAAAAGAGAATACTATAAAATAATTCAAATTTATTTACGAGCTATAAGAACCAATGTTGTCTCTCTCTCTATATATAAAAAATAAATGTGTTTTTTGTATGTTTTTAATATAAATCTAACGTGTTATTGCTACTTATGGCACTTTTTAAGCTCCTTGACAGTTATATGTCAGCGATTTAAGCCTAAATTGAAGTACCTTATTTTTTTTTGCAGTGCCAACTAGGACCAAAAAAATTCATAAAACTTAATCTCAAAATAAACTTTAGTTTTAGAAAGGAATTCCACAATTATTCTCCATTGTAAAAATAAATTAAAATACTAAATAAACTTGAATTGTTTTAAACTACTGTTATATATTAAGAGAAATGTCGAGCTTAAAATATAAAATTATCCACTTCAAATGGAAATTTAAAGCAAATATAATCAATAAATATTACTATCTAATCCTCAAAAATGCATACGTTTATATAAAACGCATGTATATGCTTTAAAACTAAATTAGAGTTATTATGGTTCGTATTTGAATTTGAATTTCAAGAATTTCTCCGAAACGATATACAATACCGAAATGAAATAAAAAGACGTAATTTTAAAGTCTACTCTCATCAAATTTTAGAAATGATTATTTCTAATATATTTCGTGATACACGAATCAGCATTTTGGAATTTTTTAAATAAAAGTGATTAGTTATACAAAGACAAAAGTTTTTTCTTAAGCCAAGATCTGAAAATCTTATACCATCAGCAAATTTAAGATTAATTATTTAATTATAATGAGCAAAGGGTTTAATTGAATCAATACCTGGAAAAAGTTTGTAACGAATCTAATAATTTAATATTAATATTAAGGTTATTTTGGGAATCAGTCGCTGTATTCCATATATATTGTAAAATTCTAAACAAGGGTTATATACCAGCAAGGGATTTTGTAATTCGAATGCACATTTAGCGTATATTTTTTTCGTATCTGCTTAAAACAACTTTACTTTTATTAAGTCGACTCAGATTTTCCACCAAATATTGGAAAATGAAATTTTCGATAGCATATGATGATACATTATCATTAGAAGGCATTATTAATATTCAGATATATTATATCTAAATATTTCTGGGGATTTCAAAGAATAAGAAAGATGAAAATGAAAATAATTTATGAATTTGTGACACAAGAATAAAATTCGCCAATTTGATACAGGAAATTAAACTTATTAAACTTAATTTTCTGTTCAACCTTCATCTCCTAGCATTATTTTGAATATTTAAGGTAGAAAATTTAAAAGACGGATTTACTCGCTTTCCAAATCATTTATAATTGATCAAGCTCTGTACATAATTTAAAGGTTCCATTACTGAGCCATTCATATATCATTGTTTTATTAGAAATAGAACGTAAACACTGCTACTCAATGTTAGAAGATATTGTTTACTTCAGTATACTGATGTCGGGCTTATATTCGGCCAGTTAAAGGCCAGTAAGGCTAGTAAAGGCCAATAAGCAGGGCATGCATAGAAAGGCTAGTAAAGGTCAATAAGCAAGGCATGCATAGAAAGGCTGAAAAATGCTATTCCATCGATGGCATGTAATATTTCCGATGGGATATCAGCATTCCTTTGTATTTTTTTTTCTTACTGCGAATGCGTTTGTAAAATTTGGTAGCTTTTTGGCTTGGAAAAAAATTTATCACTTATCATAGATTAATTCCGCCACTTTTTGTCTTTTTTCTGATGAGAGGTTGTGTTCTTTAGTCCTTTTATTTATCACTTCTTTTCTATAATCTTCTAAATTTAAGTACATTAACCTTTTTTTAAAAAAAAATTACTATGTGTCTTTGTGTAAATATCCATTGTTTTAATACGATAAACAATGAAAAAGAAAAAAAATCAGGGATGCCAAAACTACAATTTATAGCCAAGCTCGGAATAATTGAATCTAATGAAGTTGTGGTAAATATATATCAGTCTCTTTCTGTGTATGCTCTACCTACTGGTCACCTTATAACTTGCGGAGTGTAAATCCGGCAGGAGACTACCTCTGTCGATGATTCCATCTCGTGACACCGAAGAATGATGTCATTTCCGGAATTCGTCATTTTTTGACCTTGATTTCTGTCCTATTAGATACTTTTTCTTCCAATTTATCTTTTCAGGTGTACGCTATCGTCGTGTCACTTCTTATTGTATTATTTTATTTTAATTCCAATCATATTTTTATTATATTTTCTCGTGTAGTCTTTTGTTTACTTTATTGTTAAATGTAAACATCTTTTATCTGTTCTCTCTCCCCTATTTTGAGTACTAAACCCAATTTAGCATTTGCTCAAAAGCGCTGAGAGTTTTAGAATCAGTCAGTAAACAGGAGAAGAATCTGCAAATTACCATGCGCAACGCGTTGGTTCTGCTATGGTAAATCGAAACTATTGAAATGAAAGACACTAAACATTATACAGTAGCTGAAAACATTTCTCTCAAATTAGGGTTAAATATTATATGGCATCTACTGTTATTGAATGATTATTTTTATGACTTCTATGATGATTCTTAACTTCTTTTATTATGTTTTGAATTATATAGTACTTTTTAACGGCAAGAAACATGAAAAATATGAAACTTGCAAGAAAATACGTTAAAAAATGATTTAGTTACGTAATTAATAAAGAAGGAAGCATTGAGTGTCAACAATTGTTGAAATCTCTTAACCTTCTTGATGAAATATTTTCTAATTGGCTGAATTCTACTTCGATACGTCCTTTTACATGGCCAAGAATCCCAACTATGTAATACAGACATAGCAGATGGTGTACAATTTTAATAAGGCAAATCATTAGTAAAAAACAAAAGAACTAAACGCTTGCTTGTTTGAGTTACTAAAGACAAACTTGTGATTGCTGACAATACAAAGATTATAAGTCGAATAAAAAAAATATTTGGAAAACGATTGTTATGTGACGTAATCATTAAAGAAAGAACTATTGAATTTTATCTGATCTTATCTAATCAGTTGAATTTTACTCTAATGTCTAGGAATTTCGATAATGTATTGTCGACGAACACAGATGATGTATAAGTCAAAAGAGGCAATAAGATTAATAACATCAAAAGAGCTACAAAGCTTGCCTGTTTTGAGTTACTCAAGGCAAACTTTCAAATGTTGTGAAACTCCAGGGATGCAATAAAAATATTTCAAACTTGCCGTTTTCCTTTTGGTTTCTTAATTAAGGTAAAAACAATAAGTTAAATGTTTTCCTAATTTGAATATCACAAGTTTACCCGAGTTCAGTTGGATTTTATATGTTAAGATCGATATCAATATATTAGTTTCGTTATATTAAATGAATATAAATACTGCAGAACTAATCTTCACTGAAATCAACTTAAGATCGTTTTAAAAGCTTTAAATTAACATCATTAACTTATGAACATTATGAACTTTATCAGGTATCAATTTTTAGCAAAATTCATTTCGAATCAGAAATTTAAATAATATTTTTTAAAGCTGATTTACTTATTAGATAATTTAAGACAAGTAATTATTTTTCAAGCATTTATTTCATTCTTCAGTAAAGGAATTAAAAACACAACAGCATTGAAAATATATATAAAAAAATTTCTCTATGATCAAAATAACGTATTAAGTATCATAATTTTTTAATTAATAGGATGATTAGAAATAGAATAACATTTTCTGCATTCTGTATTTGAATCCTTAATAATTCTCAGTTTAATATCTTTTATAAAAATTATAAATATTTATATTCAATTTCGTTTTAGATTTTAAATCGAAAAATTTTAAGTGGAAGTTACGGTAAAACGGCATAGAGATACATATTTTATTTAGTGAACGAAAGAAAGTGAATTTTTATTTTATTTGATTTGTGGAAGTTTGAAATTAAAAATATTATAGCAAGTACCCAATTAAATTTTATAAATTTAATATAGTGCTATAGCAAAAATAATTTCATTAGTTCCGCTATATCCAGTTTTGATGCATACTTGCATTTTGTAATCATTTTACTTTTATGGCGTATTTTAGTAAAAGATTCAGATTCTTAAAATATAAAAACATTATTATTATAAACTGAAATTTCACATGATGAATTTTGAAGATGTATTTGCCATTTTAAATACAAACTGAAGGAAATTTTGGAAACTTTTGATTTTTTTATGCTCTATGCAATAGAATAATTTTAAAACATGTTACTTTTGTTTCCTGTACTGCTTAGTTTAAAAGAAGAAGGATTTTAAGTATGAAAGAGCTATTAAAAAATTGTAAAGGTTTTCTACATTCAGTGTAACTCCATAAAATACTAGGATTAAGTATTAAAAGTACAGATAAGATTAAATTCCATGAAACATTTTAAAAAAATTAAAATTAGTATAAAATTTTCCAAGCATATCTGAATGACAATTTAAAATGGTTTCTGATTCTGAACTAGTAAAAGAGAAATATGGCTGCTGCTACTATGCTTCATTTCAACATATGCTTTACTTCATTTTTAGTATCTCCAAACTGCTTCTTTGACGAAATTAATGCTCTTTAAATTAATGTAATAAAAAAATGTTCCTTTTCATAAAACATAAAATATTATTCTTATAAACTAAAACTTCATGCACTGAAATGTGAAAAACTTTTCAATCTGTACTAATCAGTTTAAAAGAAAACAGAAAAAAATGTTTGATACTTCTGATTTTATGTTCTACATCTATATAAATAAAAATGAATGTTTGTCTGTATGTCTCTAATGCCTTCATAAACTGTTCATCCGACTGCGATGAAACTTGGTCAGCTTATTGCTTATATCGACGGAATTGTTATAGGGATTGTACAATTATCTAATTTTAAAAAAATCGAACCTCATCCGCATGTATTTACCAAAGATTAATCTCTTAACTCTCCAAGGAAACAAATTAGAATCAGAAGAAACGCTGAATAAAAGTTAAAAGTTAATATTTTATATATTGTTTTGAGTACAATAGATATACTGTATAACTATTGTACTCAAATTCCATGCAAGTCAATCTCAGAAGTAACAAATTTATTACAAATTATGCGAGAAAGCTTTTTGGAGACCAATTCTTGGGGGTTAAAAATGTAATTAAATTTTAGCGTTTTTCGCAGTAATTTCCAAAATTATTATAGCACAAATAATTTGAACCATCTAATGTTCAAAAAGTATCTTTTCAACTATATTAACGATTGTATGGTATAAATATATTTTCTATGTTTAAGGAATTTTAAAAGAAAATATTTTTATCACATTTGCTAAAATTAAACTTGAAAATTCCGAATGAATATGAAACGAATCAACAGATACAATAGTTTCTTTCAATACCATTCTCAAAGAACACCAGCTTTACAATTCTAAAAGAATACACATATCTAATACATAAAAATGAATATTTGTTTGCTCGTATTTTATATACTCTCGTACCTTTCATCCAGTTTCAATAAAACATTGCCAAATAACTGACTGACGGCATATTATTATAACAGCTAATAATATAATAATTTTAAAACTTGTTATGTTTGTTTTTCTGTTGTATTTAGTTTAAATGAAAAAAGCTTTTAAACATGAAAGAGCTATATAAAAATGCTAAGGGATCTCTATATTCAATCGAAAACATAATGCCATAAAATTCTAGCTTTCCTTATTTTATGGCGTTAAAATTCAGATAACCATAAATTCTATGCTGCATTTTGTAAAGATTATAGAATAAAATTTTCCAAGCATATCTGAATGACAATTTAAATTGGTTTCTGATTCCGAACAAGTAAAAGAGAAACATAGTTGCTGTTACTACACTTCATTTCAGTATGTATTTCTGCTTCAACTTTAGTATCTGCAAACTGCTTCTTCGTCGAAATTACTTTACGATTCATGAAAAGAAATTTCGAATAACGTCTCAAGAATCTGCATTCGCACTTAAAGAAATAATTTTGGCAGATGCTACGATGTAAACAACTTCAAAGGTTATACATAACGCTGAATATCGAAAAAATTTCGTTTCACGTGCTAGAGTAGGAAATGCTTAAAAAATAAAAGCAGACAAAATATATATTTCATTACCTTCGAGAGACTGTTATTTAGATTTGGATCCTACGTCCGAAAAAATAAAATCTTTTCTTCATTAAATGGAAATTGAAGAAGAGACGAGGCTAATGCTAGGAATAAAACAAAAGAAAAAAACTTGGTGTGGGAAGTTCCTTCTTTTAATGCTTGTCACGTATCTTCCTTTTTGTATTTACAGCTGTTACTTTTCATTTCTATACATTCCATCACCTTTAATCCCGATGAAATTTGCATTCTGCACTTTGGCAAAAAGAAATATTTCGATCATCATTACTATTGCCTTCTGAATCGATTTGAAAAGAATAGCATAAGTTTTTACTTCTGCATATTTGATGAATTCTTTTCACTTCTATTCAAGTTTGTTCGTCTTTTTTTTCTCGCTTTTTTATATGCATAAAATATTATTATTCTATGCACATTTTTTACAATATATATTAAAATGGGATATTTAAAATAATGACATAATTTTCCACTTGCTCTTTGCAAAGAAAAATTATTCTATAGAAGTTTAAATGTCTAAGGTATCCAAAAACAATGTTTAGAATGAAACGTGCTCTTGATGTAAACCAACCAGTTACTCTTTTTCTTTAAATAACATCTCAACAAAAAAAATTCACTTATAAATATTAAAACTCACTTAATATTTTATTTGCAACTAGCTCCCTTTGATGATCAACTGAGTCGTATTGGATATTGAATTAATTTAATTTCAATAAAATATCTCAGACATAGTTTCATATCCATAATTATGACTTTCGCCATGAAGTACATCATATGTCTATGAGAAACTACCGGCATAATTATTGGTTCCTGGCTACCAAATGTTTACAGAAATGGTGGAGGGGGGGGAATAAGAGAAAAAAAACTCCGAGTTATATAATTTCCCCCAGCACAACAAATTTATACCAAATTTGGTTAAGGTTAATCCAAAATAATATTTTCTAAAATACACATACGCAGCAGCAGCTGCATGTGTGTATTTTAGAATAATCTTTAATAGCAGCACCTTTGAATAATTTAATCTTTAATAGCAGCACCTTTGAGACTAGCTTGTTCTTGAGAATATTTGTTACATTAACCTTCAGATACATTTTCAGCAATTTCTTGTAATAAAGATTAGCGAGGTAGCAAAATTGAGAATTGTCTTTTTGTTTGACAATGAAAATCTCTGTTTTTTATTAAAATGTTAATGCATAGTATAACATTATATACACCATTTATATCAAATTAACCATTAGATAAACCATTAAATCAAATATTTTTGTTTATTTTAAAATGCACACTAGACACGCGTATGTATAATTTTGAGAATGTTTCGTAAAATCTTTTGGAAAGAAGGTAGCAGTGTCCAATAGAAACTCACACATGTCAAGCAATGAGCGATGATTATCTTTACTTTTATCAGCAAATATAAATAAATATTTTTAAATTATTTTTTTAAAACGAGGCCGAACGATAGCAATTTAAATAAAATCGCTCAACAACAAGAGTCTTAAAAGTTTGCATACTACTAAAATGTATCAATTTGCAATATACAGGGGTATTAAAATGTTTTTTAAATAATATTGTAAGAATGTCAATCGGTCACTTGAGAAGTCTACTTACAAAGCAAATAAATTAAAATTCTTAGAAAAACATTATTCCACAATATAAAAGAAAATTTGATATTCTATTCCCGACAGTTTTAAGAAATATTGAACAGGAAATTTTCAAAACATTTTATAAAATGGGGAGTGAAGGTACTCTATGATATTTGATAACCAGCAAAACAGCAATATCTCTAATGGCAAGCTCGTAGTTTATCAGAAATTTAATTTTTATAAATGATTAATATAGAAATCGAGCTTGCTGCGTTTGATAACAAGCATTGATATGAAAATAATTTTCCATATACTCCTGTATTTTGCGTCTCTATTAAAATTCTACCCCCACTTCAACTCATATTCTTCAGATTTTGTAAAGAATATTTAGTATACCTAAGCGGAAAAATTTTTGATGGAAATATTTATTAGGCTTTCAAAAGAATTGATTATTAACTCGGATGTTTATAGGTAGTATAAATTCATTTATATTTTAAGCTGTCGTCTGCTAATATAAGCGTAAGGTAAACAGAGCTCTAGGTAAAATGATAGCGCTAGTGATTGCTTATTGAAAACAAGCTACATAGAATTAGATTAAACTGTTTTTGAACGGCAAGCTAAGTAATCTGCTAATGCATGTAATAAGGGGAAAATACGTTAAAAGTGTTTTCTATATCGTTATTATTAACAAACAATTCGAGCAACTATCCAAACTCTGGCAGATCTTCGTTCTTAATTTTAATTGCAAAATTTTCATGCATTGAGTATAATTAGGAAAAAAATTGGCTATTAAATTTCCTTCGTCAACCTACTTCAGCCATTTTGCATATTAATCCTTCTTAAACATTAAAATTTTTATAGTTGATATATTATCCTTTGAAAATAATTTATAATTTTCTAAAACTCTCTGCATGTAGCAAATATTCAATCACTTCTTCATTAATTTTAGCTTTTCCGTGTAAATTAGAAACGAGTTAAGCAATATCCTGTATAATGTTGCCAGATTTTTTAAACATTTTTATTTTTGGATACAAGCAGCTGTGAATTAAATCATTATTCCTTGGAACTGTAAACTAAACTTGAAAAGGGCTATATAAAGCAATTGGATCAGATTAAACTGCATTAAGGCTCAAAAAGGAATATGCAAGAATGACAGAACAGATGAATATGCAGAAATGACAGAACAGATGAATATGCAACAAATAATTCTAAGAAAAAATTTCAATTAAATTTTTACTTAGATTTTTAAAAAATATATATTTTAGTTGCTTTTTATTAAATAACCTTCAAAAAATCATTAAGTATAAAATAATTATTGATTTTCGTAAGAATTTAACTCGCTTTCTAAATTAGTTGCATTAACCAATTGAGCTACTGCCTGTTGATTTCAATTATCATTACAAACTAGTAAATATTTAAAGTATTAATTTAAATTTAATTGATGAATTAATATTTTTAAAAACTGTATTAAAATCAAGTGCCATCCATTACAAATTTTAAAAAATTGTATTTGAACTTAAGTGAATGAATAAAAAGCATTTTGTTAACGATTAAAAATTTGAACAAGATATATAGGGAGAATTTGAACTAAAAATAAGAATTGAAAAAGGTGTTAATAGGGAATTGCATAAAAATTATTCCCAGAAATTTTTAAGGTACAATCCACAATGAATTAAATTATTTTCCCTTGGAACACAAAACTAAAGGATTTGAAATATATGAGAATTAATTAGGGAGCAACGTTGAATTAGGTATGCTTTATAATTTTGGAATCACAAAAATGTAAATTAGGCAGACATCTACGATATGGCGAAAAATGCTTTCCTACTTGAAGAAGTTATAATTTTATCTGACGTTCGTTAGACTGGAAAATCTCCATTCCACATAGTGCTTTTTGAATAGAAATGAAAATAAAAGAAGGATTTGAATGGATGTTATCTTTAAGTATAATTATTGCGAGCTCTTTATTTAAGAATTTAGATTAGTCAAAAATCTATATACATCAATAATTATAAGTAAGATCATATAAAACTCATTAAAAAATATTTTCTTTGTCCAATTTTTTTTTTTAAATTTAATGCTTAACATTTACAGCATTTCTTTACCTCATAATTCTTATAATATTTAAAGTAAAACTATAAAATTTGCAAACTATTTAAAAATTCCCATAAAATCTTTCAACTTTTAAACGAATTTGTTTTTCTGTCATATCAGCATATCACCAAATTAAAAAATTTTTTTAATTAAGATTCATAAAAAATTTAAGAGATCTACAGAAAAAATGGCCTTTTTTTTAAAAAAAAATATTGTTAGTTTTATTCTCAAAAAGGAGTACAATATGTGTGGTAAAGTGAGAAAAGTGCAGAAAAGACATTACATAAAAATTAAATTTTAAAACCATTATTAAATAGACAAATGCAAAAGGGCCTAGTTTAAATTGAACCTAGTTTTATTATTATAAGTATTATATCTATCGTAAAAATACTTTTTTCGAATTAGAAACTTCATAAATATTCATTTTCATGCCCATGTTTGAGTTGGAAATAAAACATAAAATTTAGCTGCAATTTAAAAGAACAAGGAGGATATTAAAGAATAAATATTAAAATTATAAGGAGGGGAATAAAATTATTTACATAACTTTAAAGAATTTATCTATGGCAAAATTTCTCATTGATAATCATATATATATCTTAGAAATTAAAATAAAGGTTACATGAATTTAATGTATATAAAGAAGGATTATTTAATTAAAATAATTAGGAATATTTTATGCAGCAGAAATAAAAATAAATGTAAAACTAAACTAATGTTTGAAAATGAGGATTATTCAACTACAATTGATAAGAACTTCGCATATTCATGCCAGTAATCGTTATAATGCAATGAACTAAAGTAAGATAGAATTATTAGTGAATACATTTAAATTTAAATTTACATGCATAAGGCATAAGATAATATATTACTTCGAAATTTATCACTAGGACAAATTTCGAAATTATTCTTAAACTGTTTACAACATTCATAACTAGTAGTTTCTGAAAACATTTAATTAAAAGGCAGTATTATGACAAATTTTTGAATAAAAATGAATTTAAAAAATAAAAATATTGCATCGAATTAGGACTTGAAAAATTTTATAATGCCAGAAAAGTTAGAATGAATTATGGGATACTTAAAATCTTTTATAGATGAGAGTATGTAATAATGCCAGTAAATTAATATTCATATAAAAGGAATATAGACAAAGTTATAGAGACAATATAGGCAGACATTCTTTTCCACAATTTGAATGCAAACGTCGTTTCAATTCTTTTCATACCTATATTGAGTATTATTAGCTAATTAATCTGACATTACATTTCCAAACATCTATAGAAAAATAATTACTGATAATATACAATATCAAATCATTATATGAACTCTAAATTCTCTTAAAGCTCGTAACTACCGCGATAAAACAAAAATTATTTGCAAGTTATTAACGTGGGAAACTAATTCACTTCCTTTGATATAGACAGCAAACATACTAAAATTGCACATCGTTATTAAACCTCCACCTCTCCTCCATTATTTGCATTTTGCATATTTAGACCGTTTAAATCAGAAAATTTTAATAGAGGATTTACTATGCGCTCAAAAGAATTTATAATCGCCTCGAACATTATAATCAAATTAGAAATTCAATTAGCTCGTTTATGTATAATTCCAACTTTCGCTTTTGAATAGAAACATGAGATAAAGAGTGCTCTATGCATAGCCGTAACAGCTGCTAGTGCATTGAATAGAAACTTATTAATTGGATTTTTTTATTGGAAATAGATATGGAATTTGTAAAGATCATAAAATATTAGAGTTACCTTATATTTCAACATTTTTAATAACCGGGTTACCTTATAATTCAATATTTTTAATAAGTACGTTTTCAAACATAGTCCATCTGAATTGTATTTTTTTTTCAATTGCCCCATTAACTGCCATTTTTTTTAAATATTTGGTCCGTTAAATTATATATAATATGCACAAAAAGTCATGTTACAGTATACTTATATTCAAGGAATGATTTATTTCGAAAATATTTATTTTCTTAAAAAAGTTCCAAATGGGTATCGTTATAACATGATAAATAAAAGTTCATTTCACTAAAAAACAAAAGATTGAGTAATTAATGCTTTGCTGCTACAACCTCTAAATTATATATTCGTGCACTGTATTAAATTATAATATGAAAATCAAATAAAAAATGCATAGCTTTAATTATGACATTTCTGATCCGTTTAACTTACAGATGAATTTTAAATGTGTTCACTTGTAAAAAGAAGGAAGCACAGAGTACAAATTTCCTGCAATGCGCAATATTAACTGGCACATACAGAATGAAACTAAATTTTTAAGTGTCGAACAGCCGTGCGCATGCCATGTTAGTTTTATAGTATCTTCTAAACTATTTTTATAGTATCATCTTTTAAATCGTCTAGAGTATACTTTTGTTTTCAAGTTATGTACTTCAAATTTTAAAATCCCCAAATGGAGATCGCGACAGTAAATGGATTAAATTGAATAGTACATTTCCAAGTAAAGTGTATTATTACTTAATGCTTTATGCGTATTTCATATGCTTCTTAAAAAGTGTAACATAATAACTTCATTAATATCTTTTATTGAGGCACTCCCTAAAGAACATGATAGTGCTATAGAAAATATGTTGAGATTGACTAGTGTGCTTCAATATTATTTCAGACAGCCATCGGTGTCAATGATTGCTCTTTTAATCATATTCCTTTTCTTCACTTGTTATGTTAGTATTTTTGCTTATAGTAACTTCATTTGTTCAATTATGATGATTTAAGTCGCTTCCCTATGTGATGTAAAGTAGGTTGTATGTAATAAAAATTATCTGTTAAGATTCATATCCCAGGTAGCACAGTCTGCTGTGCTGCTCACAGTCTTGCTGCTGCCACACAATATTCTACAATATTGCACGCTGTTATATGGTATTAAAGAATATTTCGCAATATTGCATATAGAGATCAATGTCATATTGTGCAATATTTGTGTACAACTAGGAACTGAAATTGATTTTTTTGCCCATAATAAATATAATTAATAATGATAATGACATCTTTGGATCATACTAAATTCAATTTTGGCAATTTTTTTCTCGTATGAACAGTTTTTTATAAAATGAAATCTGCATATACTGTTTAAAAAATTCGATAGATTGATGTCGAAGCTATTAGATTGTGGGGAAAATGTTTTATTCCATGGGTATTGAAGTACTTATGAAACCTAATATTAATAAAGAAACAAGTACAATTGTACTTGTAGACCGTAACTATAAAAGTAGTCAGAAAACCAATAAATAGAAATCAGTATATATGCTTGTCATTAACAAATAAAGAGATCTCTTTGCAATCAATACTCCAATGGGAGAATTAATACTAGAACTGGAGCCTCTGCTTATACAGTGTTTCTATAAAGTGAGTCTTCACATGTAAATCTCGACATAAATATTGATATCTTTGTTCCAAATAGGTATATGATCATAACTCTTGCATTTTTAAAATCATTTTTTCTAATAGCTCATGTCTATTTCAGCCGGCGTCCTGGCATAGGGGTAGCATATCTTCCCCGTGATCTGGGTGTCCTGGGTTCGAGTCCCGGTTAGGGCATGGTTGTTCTTTGTTCTATCTGGGAGATGTATGTATGTGCGCCCCCCCCCTGTAAAAAGGAGTTGTGCAAGCGAATGTGTGAGTCAACTTCATTGGAGCTAAAAGTCTGACTTCTACCCTCTGTGTGATCAGGAGTCTTTACCCTCAGAAGCTATTGCACCCTTTTTCCGTGGAAACACGAACACGACATCATCATCATGTCTATTTCTAACAACGGAGGTCCTTAACCTGACATCTATTCAAAACACATAGAGCATTCATGTAGATTTTTTTTTATTATAAAACTAACATTGCAGAAAAAAGGGTATACTACCCTGCATCGGTTTTAATAAAGGCCAGTTGTTCTCGAGTCCTGAGACAATGTTACATTATTTGAAGGCGTTCGGGCTCGTGGACTGGTTTTAAGTTACTGTCAACCAGGTGGAATAAGCCACAACAACAGCACAATATTTAAAACCTTTATCATCTGTTGATTTTTAACATTTTTGTAACTGAAGCTTTGTAGAAGCGGAAACCTTAAAAGTATACTAAAATTCTTCTTGTTAAAAATTTTAAGGTGCCCCAAAATATTTTTGTTTACAAACGCTTGTTTAATTCTTCCAATTAAAGTAATTAAAAGCAAGGGACATCATTAAGAATTTTCAAGTCTGCTACTGTACAAACATTTTATAATGAAGGAAATATCTAAATTTCTATGGGGATTGTAAATTTTCCTTAATTTCTTGCAGGCTGCTGCATTTATAAGTTTAATATTTCTCTTTCTGTCATATTTCATTTTAAATTGTAGATATCACAAAGCTGTATTTCCCACATTTACTTTAGATTTAGAAAAGAATTTTAAATCAGTGACCATACGAAAACTTTCAGGATAATTTATATCAGTTCAAATACCATAAAATTGTATGCAGATACTAATTTTATTCAATAGCTAGATAAGTATAAACTTTAGTGAGTTTCTTATAGTAAAAGGAGTCAAAAACATATTAATCAAACTCGACTATCTGAATATAATCTGATAATAGTTTCTGATAGTATAAGTAAGCCTATCATCTTTGTAATTCGGTTTTCACATTATTCATATTAAAGCATGCCAAGAATTCATTTTACATTTTAAAGCATTTTTATTACACTTTCAACTCTTCAAAGAATGACACAACTTTATTAATGAACTATGACTATAATTATAAATTTTTAATTGCAAATACTAAAAAAGGCTTGAAAATTTTTGTCATTTTTTTAAATATAAAATTAGACCTCAAGTGTTTCTTGACGTTTTGTAGTACAGTAAAAGCTCCTTATTCGCGCTTCCTTCATTCGCGTTTTCACTATTTGCGGATTGAAAAAATGCGACCCAATTCCTATATTCGCGGCTAAAAATTTCTTTATTCGTGGGTCTAATAAGTACATACATAATAATAAAAGGATTCCAATATGTATCCAACCCAATATCCTCTGTAAATGCCGTCAATGGACCAATAATAAAAAGTAAAATAGATCAATAAAACAATTTTGCCTAAAGTATGTTGTTAAATGATATCGCCGAGGACTTTGACATAAGCCGCCTTCACCGCGATCGGAATTTTTGAGAATGTAAACAAACAGAATGAAAGAAACCTTATGACTCAATGAATCAAGTATATTTGTAGAATTAAGGATTAAGAAATAAGGTAGAACAAACGATTAAGAAATGAAAATTGACTCACTTCATTCCGAAGATTCATTTGAATCTGACGCAAAGAAGGCAAGGGCCGCGATGGCGGTAAGGTTTCAGATTCGGAACCGGAGTGTTTCAGGTTCGAGACTGGATTCCACTGAAGAACCGTCGTGTGAGGGGGTCTCTTGCACGTTAAATCTGTCACGCCATACGTCCTCCCGCTGGTGTGGCGTGGTGTTGAGAGGGTTGTGCCAGTTCAGTTGTCGTCCTCGTCCTCTGATCGTGGTTCAAAATTACTAGGTCCAACCCAAAATAGCCCTCGTGTTGCTTTAAAACTGGACGTTAATATAACAAAACAAAGCAGACACAAAGAAGGCAGATCTCAAAGACAATTTTATCCGTTTAAAAGTAACAATTAAAGACTGGAGCAAATTATACAAATACAGAATAGACGACTCAATGGAATACAATAATCCACCGGAAACATGAATAAGAAAAATGAATAGACAGGAAATAATTTATTATATATGTTTTTTTTTTAATTTGTCACCTAGGAACGTATCCCCTATAATCCCACATAAATGACCATTCCGTATTCACGGTTTCTATATTCGGGGCATATTTATGGAACATATACCCCGTGAATAAGGAGCTTTTACGGTATAGCAAAAAATAAATTATAGGAAATAAAGTAGCCTATCTAAAATAAATACCCATAATATTTTTTATGGATTTGTCAGGTTTCTTTATCTTAAAAGCGATAAAACAAATTTAATGTATTTTATGTTTACGTACTGTACTATTGAATTTTAGTGATTAAAGCTTTCAAGAAATATCGAACAACTATATAAAGTATAATCCTGGTAGACAGTAACTAGTTGTAAACACTAACACCATAAAACACTAAGCTTGTTGATCGGTGAAACTTCAGATGGCGTTTATTTGTACAAAACATTTCTTGAAAAATTGAATTTGCATATGATTTGCTAAGCCCATTTGAATGGCACTTTCAATTTTGATTTTCACAAAATGAAAACACTGCTAGGTCAAAATTGATTTTTCACTTTAAATAAAAAGTTTCTAGATGTCTCAAGTATCTACATATCTGCTTAAATAAACTATTTCGACAGGTGCTACGACATAAACTACTTCAAAATAATAAATGTCGTCAATGTTTGAAGCACTTTTGCTCTCGTACTAAAATTGGAAGTTATGTTTAAGAAATAAAACAACTCGGAATGTATGTTTTATTATATTCGATAGACTGGCTTTTAGATTTGTGTCCTACGGTAGAAAAAAAAATCAAATCTTTACTTAAAGTATCTGTCTACATTTAAAAGACAATTTTGGTCAAAATTCACATTTTTTTATTGTTTTATTTAAAAATCATTTATTTAGGTTTCCAAATCTGCGTTTATATTAATTATACGATAAATAGAAGTTGATTCCGTATGAACACACGTAGGTGAACGAACGAAACCGGAAGGTGAACATTTCCCGACATTTTATGAAATTCACGCCTCTCTGAATTATAATTTATTTTAAACTGTGCTTTATCATCAGGCCACGCTTATTAGAATAAATTTTGAATAGTTTCTGAGCTAAAAAGATTTTTAATTACATATGCTGTTATTGTTACTTATGGCGCTTTACAAGCTCTAACTTATTACAATTGTTACTTATGGCGCTTACAGCCTAAATCAACGTCCTTTGTTTCCTGCAGCGCCTACTAGGTCCAAAAGTACGACTTAGCTACTTCCTGCTTTATATTCTCAAGCAAAACGCCTTTACAGGAAGACGCATTTACACTGATCACATGCAGAACACAGAATAACAACCGTGCCCGAGCCGGGACTCGAACTCGGGACACCCAGATCACGAGGAAAACACACTACCCCTATGACAGGTCTCTGTTTCAGTTAGATAGGCTTTTTCTCATTGTTTATGCCTACAAAGCATTTTTAGTTTAAAAGAAATGAAACTGCAAAAGAATTTTTGCGAAAAACTTGGATTTTGTAAAAAGTGTTCATACCCAAAGCACGTTATCTTAAAAACTTAACGAAATTTTACATGTATATTACTTTAAGTGTTCCAAAGGCAATAAACTAGAGATATAACTTTGAAATGAATATTTTTGTTTTACAGATGTTTAATATAATTTTCAACAGCGAATTTTGAGAAACTTTCATTACATTAACACTCAATTAACAATAAAATTTTTTGAAAATGCGTATAATTGTTAGACTCCAGTGCATTCTTTCATCATAACTCTAGATACTTTATATATAAAAATAATTAGAATAAAAGCAAGAGATCTTTTATAGGGTGTTTTGCTTTTTGCTGTAATCTTTGCTATTTTCGACACATTTTATAAAATTTAAATTAAAACAGAACTTTTTGATCAATAATTTCAATTATTTACGGTCCCACTGATCAAGTAAATAAACTGAAATGGCTCATTAGTAGGATTTTTATTTAAAAAATTTCAAGGTACTTCGATTCTATAAGACAGATATATCTTCAATTTCCATAAGACAGATACCTTATGGAAATTGAAGTAAGTGAGGAAGTCAAGGTTTCGAATAAAGTAACAAACTCGAGTTTTGAAGTATCTGCCTTTTATGCTTGTCACGTATCTTCAGTTTTTATTATTTACATATGTTGTTTTTTCTTTATTCTTTAGAATCCTTATAAAATTTGCATGTTTCACATAGTTAAAAAAATAGCTCGATCATCGCAGTTATGGCCTTCAAAACTGCTTTTAAAAAGTTCGCTCCTGCATATTTGATGAACTCTTTTCGAATCAAATGAGTTTATTTTTTTAATTTGCATTTTCTTCCCACCTCTGTTACCTCGAAAAAATCTTTATTTTACATTTTAATTTTCTTCTTTTTTCCGTCAGAAATAGTTTCAAAGAAATTAGGAAATAATTTGCATCTTTTCTAAAATGAAATTTGTTCAATCGACTAAATATTAAATATTCAAATAACGAGAAAAATATTCAAATGTAACATGTTTTAAATACAAAAAAATTCTGAATGCTTCTTATTATTAAACGAATATATGATGAAAGTTATAAAAACTAATTTAACCTCCTTTGTATTTATAGATGTTGAAAATTATTGGGCATCTTTGTAATAAGACGATTCTCTTTGAAAAATACTGTGGATTCTTAGAAGAGTTAATCATCATGCTAATCATGTTAAACATATTTGGCAACAAAGTATTAACTAAATAATAAAAAAAGAATCGATAAACTATTCTTTTAAGAAATTAGATATACAAAAGTATACAAAACAGATATAATTTATGTAAATTTAGCTTTTCGAATAAAATTAACTCAACTATTTTGCATTCTTTCAAATTACTGCCAGCTTAAAAATGAAAAGCTTTGGAATTTAAAAAAACGAATGTATAATGCATCGAATAGAGGATCATTTTTGATTTTCCATACCTCTGTACTGAAAATCAAAAACTTATTTTAACAATTCCTAAAGTACCACAATCGACAAGAATTTCCAAGGAACCAAGGTATTTAGTGACTCAATATGAAACAAGAAACAGTTAATTTTTATTAAAATTCACTTCTTTTTAATTCATCATACATAGCAGAAAATATAAAAAAATATTATAATCTCTCTGAAGTGAAAATAGTACATAACGGAAATGCACACTCATATTTCATTTTTATCTCAGATTTCAAGAGAAATATTAAATAATAAAATATGGGGAAATATTTATGCCGTATTTTTAAATACAAACAGACCACATAAGAATACTGAAACATTGTATGTAAATATTGTATCAGCTTTAAACAAATTTGCAAAATCAGCATTAATGAAATTAATTAAATTTTCAGCAATAGCACTAATGAAATTAATTCAACTTGTCGCAATAGCTCTGAGGAAATTAATTATAATGAATAAAGAAATATTTTTTATCCGTCTCTCATTAACTTAGAAACAAACGTAAGAAATCAAAATGTGTAGAAATTCAGTATAAACTTTCAGGTATTTTAGGTCCATTTTAAATCAAGAATCTCTAACCTGATAGAAAAATTTCATTTCTTTTCCAATCATTCCCAGAAAGTTTCAAAACTAATTAATTTGAGATTAAATTTTTAAAGAATCATGGGAAATGAAATGCAAATATAAAATGTGATATCTAATCATCAGAACTGTAATATTCGTAATGAGAAATTCGTGGCTTAGGACAAAAAAACTACATCGGAATAATCTTAATGAGGAAAGATAATTCACCACGTTTGATAAAGAAGGCAAATAATGGTGTTAAAAGAATCTTCCACGTATCAACACATATTACCTCGGAATTAAAACTCCAACATCTGTAGTTCTTGTCATTCTTCATTCAAACGAGAAATTTCGATATAAAGATTTATAATTCTTTCAAAAAAATTCATAATTGCCTCGAATTTTGTATTCCTAGCAGAGATTGAATTACTACTTCGTTTCATATCTTCGTCTTCTAATAGAAGCAAGAGGTTAACAGTTTACTATGTAAAATGAAGCTGACTGAGCTTATTGGGTAAAAACCACAGTGAATTAGATTAATCTGGTTAAGAATTGCAAGTTAAAATATTTGCGAAGTGCAAGAAACTACATGCAAGTAGTTTTATAATTCCGAATTATTCGGATGAAATTGGAGCAGGTATCCAAGCTCTCGAAAAACTTTTCTCGTAAGTTTGGTTTACAACATTTTCGTGCATTAAAGTGTTATTAGGGGAAATTGGCAACTTCCGTGTAGCTTTTTAATGAGGGGCAGCAAAAAAGAAAATGAGGCATCGAATCGTGTTTCATGGTTGGGTACAAAATATGTTAAGTATGGTTATAGCGCGAAGAATTATATAGGAGGCAACATTCTATGTCGACACTTGTGGAGGTCTTTTCAGGTATTTCTTCACTAATTAGAAGCGTTATTTTGCTCTTATTTTCTTCTTCAGTATTCATTACAACAAGTAAAGTGGTTAGGGATACTGAAATAGGTTTCTACGTAGATTTTCAAGCTATACGTTATAGTTAATTAAAAAATAGATATATGGTTATTCAAATTATTAGATGTATTACATTATTAATAATTGTAATAGTAGAATAATATACTTGGCAGCTTTTTAAATAAAAAAAGTTCAGATTATATAGCAGAATATAAGTTTAATTTTCAAAAGGGTATATTCCTACCAAAAATTATTATCAAAATATTATTTGCATTATATCAAAATAATATTACATTTACATCTAAATGTATTTAGAACCGAATGTAAAAAAATTTCTTAAACTGAATGTTATTATTATTAAAATACTTTAATATAATATTCGTCTTTTAAATTTTTATTATCTATCTATAAATAAATAAAAATGAATGTCTGTCTGTATGCCTCTTATGCCTTCCTAAACCGTTAATTCGATTGTGATGAAACTTGGTCAGCTTACTGCTTACGTCTACGGGATGGTTATAGGCATAGTACAATTTCTAAAATATAAAAAGAAGAAATAAGCTTACTGCTTACATCTATGGGATGGTTATAAGCATAATACAATTTCTAAAATATAAAAATAAGAATTCAGATCTCAACCGAATCTATTTACCAAGGATAAATCTTCAAATAGCTTGCCAAGGGGACACAACAGATTCAGTAGAATTGTTGAATCTAAGTTAAAGGTTAATATTGCATAGCTATTGAACACAAATGCCATGCAAGTCATTCTCAGAAATAACAACTTTATTATAAACTAGCCACCTTTGGCTACCAGCTGGTTCGCCATGAGTAATGCATTCAAGAATTTCCAATTAAATCACATATTTTTTAGCCAAAATTTAAGAAATAGTTTAAGTTAAAAGATTCAGTTATTACTAGTTAAAGAGTCGGTAACTTTATTCGGAAAAACTTTTTGAGTTTAAAGCTCTTATAATTTATCAATTATGCTTCCAAAATATTAAAAATGTTTTTTTCGGTGATATTGCCAAAATGCTAAATATGTTTTTTAAAGAAAGCGAAAAAGGGAAAAAATTATTGAATTAATGATACAGATATTGCAAACAATTATAGAAATATGCCATTAAGTCGGAATTTCAGTGCATATCTTGTCTAAATTCAATCAGGTTCACCGTAAATAAAGATGATTTATGGAATAAATGATTTAGATATTGCAAACGATTAAAGAAACCTTTGCTTTGCATTTATGTTTTTAGAAAATATCACATTTTATATTTATTTTATTTTATCCAGTCACGTGCTGAAAGTTGCATTTCTTTAGATTTGATTTACGATGATAGTTTTTTTTTTTTTCATTTGAACTTCCGGCATTGTTTTATTTTATTTTATCCAGTCACGTGCTCAAAAAAACATGGTTAAAATATTTCTTTAAAATTTCGTTAAAAATAGAAGCTTGAGTTATACATTAAAACACTTATACCATTAGAAGGCTGATTTTTTTATCTTTAAATTGATGTAAAAATCATTTTTGTCCGATAATAATTTTGGAAGTTATAGCGGAAAACGTCGATATTTCGCTTAAATTTTAATTAATTCAAATTCTAATTAAAAATTCAAAAAAAGGGCTCCGAGGTGCACATTTCCGACATCCAAGGTATACATGTACCAAATTTGGTAGCTGTAGGTCCAACGGTCTGGTCTGTAGAGCGCCAACACACACACACACACACATTGAGCTTTATTATAAGTATAGATTATGCGAAAAAATTGAGGAGAGTTTTAGATTTTAAATAAATGTTAGCGTTTTGCGCAGTAACTTCCAAAAATATTACATTACAAATAATTTTGCCCTATCTTAATTTTCAAAATTATCGTTTCAACTATATTAACAATTTATGGTAAAAATATATATTCTATGTTTAACGACTTTTGAAAGAAAATATTTTAATCACATTTTCTAAAATTAAACATGAGAATTCCGGATGGATAGTAAATGAATCACAAAATACAATAAATAGTTTCTTTCATTACCATGCTGAAAGAACACCAGCTTTACAATTCTAAAAGAATACGCAAATCTAATATATATAAGAAAAGAAATTTGTTTGTATTTTATGTTCTGTCAAACCGTTCATCCTATTTCGATAAAACATTGCCAAATTATTAATTGATTGTATTTAATATTATTTTTTCGGCGGCAGCAACGCGGCGGGCACCAGATAGTTGTAAATAAGCTTGATAAAGAGTCTCTTTTCTTTATTAGATAAAAATGAGATACATTCATAGCAAACTTTGTAGCAGATGATCTTCTTAAGTTTTAAAAAATTCAGAAGGATGAAATCATATAATTTTTTTTTTAAATATTGTTCTTAAAAATCAAATTAAAATTGCCAATTCATTTGCCTATAATAAAGCCTATATAGTAAATTACCGTTAATAAAATCTAAAACCCCATAAACTTTTTTTTATTTATAGAATAAAATTTTTAATTCATTTATTTATATAATATATTATATAAATTTATTTATATTTTTATATATAAGTTTAATTTTATATGTTTCATAATTTTTTTATTTATAAATAATAAATTAATTAAAAATTAATAAAAAAATTTCTTACTTTATTATTTTTAATTAATTAATAAATATATTAACGAAATGCATTTCTCTTTAGTGAAAATGCTATTTGATATACCTGCTATAAATGTATTCCATTTCATAAATTAATTTAAGTAAACTACTTTGAAGACAATATATCCCAAGAATTTCATAAACATTTCTCTTCTTAAACTAACAACAGCAAAATAAAATTCAAACGGCCCATTTTCAACTCAATAGAAACTGAAGAATGATGTGAAACTCGTGCTTCAAATACAGTAATATGTTTAAAGAAAATTCATGTATTGAAGTTCCTGCTATTTATGTTTATTATTTCTACTCATTTTTAGTTTTTGAGATGCTACTTTTTACTTATGTGTTCTTTCAGTTTTAATCCAAATAAAATTTGTATATTTTCTTTTACAGATAGACTGTTTATTCCTTGCAATATAACTGAAATGAGAATTGCTTCGAAAAGAATATCATAGATTTCCATCTCGAATTTGATAAACGCTCTTCTCAACAATTGCAATTTTTGAAAAAAATCTTTTTGTCGGTGCTGCTGAGCATTTTCAATTCCGATTTTTCTTCTGAAAAAATAAGTAAGGCTGAAACTTACTCCCTTTCATTAGTGAATGAAAGCTAGAGTAAGTGGTATGATACCAAATTTAATTCTTTAACAACATTTAATTGACAATCAAATAAGACGATACCTAAAATTCAGGAATAATATAACAAAACTTAATACAAGGACAATATCATAGGGCTCAAGCATTAACACTCCTTCATTCACCATCTCCCTTGCCGTTCAACTCATCCACTCTCTTCACTAAAGTTTGCTTGCTGATTTTCATCTTTCTCAGTGCCCTCACACTTTTCTTTTCAGTAAGTTTTCGTCTCTTTACTACAGAAAAAAATTTATCGTTTCTTTCTTTTTTATGCACTATATCTTGAAACGCAGAGTAGAATTTTTTAAACCAATATTCTTGAACATCAGTTTGTTATCCAGGCCAAACTATTAACACTTTCTATTGAAAATAGTATCAAAGTAATTTCCAAGCAATATTTGGTGTCATGAAGATTTTAATGTGACATAAATGGAACTGAATCTCCCAATTTCTCTCTTGTGCTTTATGATTCAATAAAGTATAACAATTTTTTTAAAAAATTTTTAATTAATTCAAATCTTACATTAACATGCTTTTTTTATCATGTAACACTCTATTTTTGCAAAACCGAAATTATCAGTTGTCGAATTCTTTTTTTTTCGATAAGGTAGCCAACATTTTATTGCACGAATGGTGGCAAATTCAAATCTTGCTTTCAGGTATCCGATTACGTTAAAAACACTGATTATTGAACACATTGACGAATTTTTAATAATATTATTATTTCTTGTAGTTCAGACTTTCCTCTTTCCAAAACGGTTCATCTTTTCTAGGAAAAGGAAGGTCTGACCTCTCATCCAGGGTCACACATTTTTCAGATAAAACTTGTCTTTCACTTCATTTTTTTCAAAACTCTAATGTCCATAAAAATCTTCCACCATTAACATGATACCTCAAAAATTAATAGAGGTACTTACGTAAAATTTCAGCGCGTGTTTTAAATAAAATGGGCAATGAAATGAACCAAAAGTTTTATTATCGGTGAAATACTTCTTCGCTTATGGGTGTTTTTAGTAAAATTAAGTTGTGAATTTAGGGGGAAAATGCACGTATACGTATATTTTTACCCATAACTTCATTGCATCTCAAAATGCTCCTTAAATTTTGGTTCATTTCAATCATCTTCTTATTCTATAACTTGTGTCCAAAGAAAAATAGGATAGATGCATTACCATTTTGGGCAGAGTGTTAACCGTTTTGGTAAAATTTCTTTAAAATTTACTGCAAATGTTCCTGTTTCTCAAAATATATAATATTTTTAAATAATTTTATTGTATTTATAGTATTTTGTATCATAATCGACAATGATCTAAAAACCGTAATTTTAAATAGTTTTAAAAAAATTCAGTTTTTAAATTTTTTTTTCCATCGAACGTAGTCAGACACCTTAATTATGGGGCTCTCCTTATTTTTCTTAATATCAATTATTTGTGCAAAGTAGAAAAATATATGAAAAATGTAAAAAGACATGCATTCAAAATCATCAATCCATTGAATTATTTGTTAATATTTATTAATTTTTTAATAGAAATTTCTGATTTCAAGTATGTATTTATTGTGAAAAATGAAAACAGAAAAAGATCATTTACTCAAGGAAATTTCTTAAATCAAAAATATATAAAAAAAATATGATATATTATAGAATTTGGTACTATCGAAAATATTTTTAGTGCACGCTTATAGAGAACAAGTTTTTATAAAGCAAATTAATAATCTTTTTAATATTTATTTTAAAATCAATTCCCCAACTTTTACAATCCATTTGTATTCAAATTGAAAGACTTTTGAAGAAAATACCTCGCCTATGGTTAACTAATTTACTGTAGTTGTAATTGTTACTGTAAATTATAACACTTATTGCAAAAGTAGCCAAAACAATTATCTACTCTGAGAATAAAGCAACATATTTTGCTATTTGAAACAGTATAAATACCA